>JAIUND010002374.1:0-22991 GCA_034699125.1 Gisinianus flammeolus
GCAAGGAAAAACTTTTTCTGTGGGCGGAGCCAATAAATTCACAAAAACGTATAAAGTTTATGAACCGACTGTAAGTACATATCCGCTGGATGATCGGGATATGATATCATTTAATTTATTGAATTAAATTAAGTCAAGTGAGCGCACTTGACTTCGTTCCTTGGCTGCTGGAAAATTTTACAATACGAGAGCATAGTACCATTTTGCCTCGTCATTGCAAATTTTTTAAGAGATTTCCTCAAATTCCTTTTCTGAAAAATGGGTTTTTTATTTTAATTCTGTGCAAATACCACAAGAATTAATTATATTGTGACATTTTTTCCATAATTAAAAATAGTTCTATAACATGTGTGTAAAGTGTCATCTATTTAAAGTTAGTCAATTAATTACAATTAAAACTTAATTAATTCGTATAGGATTCCACTATAGAAGCATATTATTGTATATTAGAATACTCGGAAAGGCGGCTTAAAGGAGAGAAAAAGGCTCAATTATTTTTAATCCGACAGTACATATGTATTTCATATAACATATAGCCCATTTAGGATACCAATACGCACTGCGTGTTCATTTGGCACACGTAAAGTATATGATAGAGAGGGGAAGGGTAATTGAGGCGGGTTAAATAGATTTAAAAATATACGTCTAAAAACGTAAAAAAACATAAAAAGAAATCACGTGTATGGGTAAACTAATATCTGAACATAACTTATAGCCATATAAATATTAATGTCAAACAGTTTAGTAGGATGTAGTAGAATATGATTAATGACAGATGGGTTGTAGAATCGAGACAGGTAAAACCCTTTTTTGCCTACAAAGTTTTAATACATGGTGTTATGTTATACGATTTTTATAAAAAATATATGCTCGGTGTTCAAGGCATGATGTTGTCTGAATTTGAGTGTAATTTTTGTGACAAACTTTATCGACTTTGAAACGGAAAGTATACATTTAGAAGATTGCCATACTAGAGAAGAGACACCTTTTATAACCTCAATTAAAATTTCTATTTCAAAACAGTATCTCAAGTGCAGTTATTGCAATTGGGACTGGATTAAAAGTAGTTGGCATCAAACATTAGTACTTACAAACCATAATGACAACTTGCTGTGTAAACGGTGTATTATGGAAGTGCGGGAAACGAATTTTATAATGAAACGTTTTAGTAATTAATTTAAAAAAGTAAATGTAATTAGTGTATCTATTTTAGTTTTTGCATAAACAATATCCCTTGTATGCCAAAACATGGTTTCTTTACTGAACCAAGGGTGGAAATATTTAAAATCTCGACTACAAATCCAATTTGGCTATGAGTTTGTCTTCTTCGTATTTCAACTCCAAAAGGAGTTACGGAAGGTGTCACATCTCAAGAATGACATCAATTTTTTAAGGAAACGTAAGCAGAATGACATGCCAAATTTCTTGAGAGTAAGAAATCTCTCGCACAGTCACAACAAGCTCTGCCCTGGACCCACATTTATAAAAGGAAAATGCTCAATGGACATATTGGTGGGAATATTCGGAAGCTGGAGAATTCCGAGTCAAAAGTAAAAAATCTGGAATGGAAACTATCGGTGCTACCACAATCTATTTTTGTGACCATCCAACAGTATGTCAAAAAAGACTATGAGAGCCATTTCCAGAAAATTCAATTGAGTCATATAAACAAATTTGAAAAACTTCAAGAGAAAGCTGTGAAATTGAGCTCACAGGTTCTCTGGAATTCAAAAAGTCCCATGGACGCCAATCCGTTCCACGAGACGGTAAAGAATTACAGTGATTAGCGTCCCACTCAATATTCGGGGTTTTGTTGGTCAACAGAAAACAACTGGGATGGATGTACAAATTGTCAAAATAATGAGAGGTCTCAAAGAGAACAAGGACATCTATATCATATCGGCAGACAAAGCAAATTGCACAAACATAATGAAAAGATCCGAGTATTTGGATAAAATGAATAAACTAATAATGACTGGTCCTTATGAATTGTTACATAATGACCCCACTGACAAGTTATTAAGAGATCTCATCAAAGTCTGTACAAAATTAAAGAAAGAAAACCGGATGTCTAAGGAAGTTTACCAGGATGCTATATGTTTTCATCCAAGAATCCCAAAATTCTTTGGATTACCAAATATTCACAAACCAGACATTCCCATGAGACCAATCAATGACTATCGACACTCTATATATTACAAATTGGCAAGTAAGCTCAATTACTACATAGCTATCACCAATCAAAACGCTCCTACTACATTAAAGAACTCAGCGGAATTAATAGACAGACAGAAAGAATTTAAATTTGCGGAGAACACACTAATGGTTTCATTTGATGTCAAGTCCCTATTTACTAATCTACCAATGGATGACGCACGGAAGGCGGTGGTTGAGAAACTAAACGAGGACAAATCATGGAAAGACGTGACTCAAACTAAATTGGAAATCAATGACATCTCAAATCTCCTTTAAATATGCACATCAAATACCTATTTCGTGTTTGAAGGGAAACTTTACAAACAAATAGATGGAAGTCCTATGAGAAGCTCAATTTCGGGAGCAATCGCTGATATTTACTTACAAAAGTTGGAGAAAACGACAATTTCAAACCACCCTAAAATCCACTTTGGGTTAGACATATGGATGATATTCTAGCGGTCATCGATAAAGACTTGTGACGGGATACTGGATAGAATTAACGGCTTTCACACGAATATTCAATTTACTGTTGAAATGGAAGAAAACTCACCACTTCCATTTCTCGATGTGTACATAATGCGTCAAGTTGATGGCTCAGTCAAGACAAAAGTCTACCGAAAACCAACCCACACAGATAGGTATCTGAATTTTAAGTCTTTTCATCACATTGCTAATAAAATCTCTGTTGTGGATACCCTGGTATTGCAAGCCTTTACAGTGTGTCATCCCCAATTTCTTGGAGACGAACTTGAACACATCAAGAAAACCCGGAATAGGAATTCATATACAATAGATTTTAGCGAGTCAATAACTGAGCGCATGCAAGATAAATTTCCCAGAAATTCCCGCTTACACGTCACAACTTATTGAGAAGGAAATGGATGAAAAAGGGCCGGAAAAGGACAGGTGGGTCTATATACCTTTCTTTGGGAAAGTTTCAAGCAATATAGCTGGATTCTTACGGAGTAAATTTGGATGTAAGGTTACATAGTAAAAATATTTATATAAAATTGTAAACAATATAATTAAATCAATAAAAAGTATTCCTTTTTAACAAACATGTGTTGACTAGAAGAGCATTCATTTACATTTTAGCTTCCAATCATGGAGGACTTTATGTTACCAGTAGAGTGTGCGTGAAGTAAAATTTTATTAAAAGGTGAAATTATTGCAACGGTAGATATTGAAAAAACAATTGACTTTGAAAATAAAGACATTGCAAGCACAACTGCTTGCGATATAATACAAAAGTTATTGTAGCACCTCATACCGTTTACAAGGTGTCTTGGATATTTTATCAAAAGAAATTGATATGTCATTTGTTTTAACCGATGGTTATTTGAAAATGACAAAATTAACAAGCAAACTTTTAAAAATTTGTTTCCCCGTCAAATTTAAGTGTTGTCTACTTTTCACGATGGATTTACAACAAAGCAAGAAACCGTTGGCGTTTTGATTAAACAGGAACTACTGGGTTAACAGAATCATTTTAAACACCAGTACTAATTCATATTGAAGAGAATACTATAGTTGAAAACACAATGACAAATATGTTAATTATGTTGACCAGAAAAACATTTGATGTTGGAGTTGACAGAAGATAACGGAAAATTGATTTTACCAAACATTTATGAATTTCATGTTTCGATTAGATATACCAAGAAGAGTTAAAAGAGCCCTTGGCCTTGATGATGGAGTAGAAAACTTTTGAGAAACGTGGTGGAATATGGTAAAAGATACTATAACGGAATAAATGAAATTAGTCCAACGTATGGAGATGAAATTCGTGATATTTTATACGCGACAGAAAGTGTTGTCAGAACAAGCAGAAAAGCCAATTTTCCTACAATATTTCTTGAGGGACGTAAATACTATGTCGAGAGGTTAAACGCAAGAGAATTTTATAACACTTTTAATACTTTGATGGATTTTTTTGCTAAAACTGAAGACATCTGGTGGACGTTAAAGAATAATAAGATTATGTTTTGCATAAACACTTTGAATAGTCAATACAGGATATATAAAACGCAAATATAATTCCATATGGACTTTACATGTGACATTTTATTCCACAAAATGGCCCAATAGGAATTCTTGACACCTGCATTTTAATTCTACTCGTTCAATTTTCATATGTTCCCGTCTAGTCAAGAGTCAACGTGTAATCTTGTAAAATTATTCCAATTAATTCGACACATGCACACACTTTTATTCTCATTCAAAATAATGACTGGAATGTCGCAGCTGTTTTTGGTCTATTCAAATTGCGTTTGGATTTGGTTGCTATCATCATCCACACACATACTGAAATACATATATGAAAATGTCACATGGAATGTGCACCTGATTTTATGCACACGTTCCAATTGTTAAAGTTCTAGACAATCTTCAACATATGTACTCGAACTGTTTTGGGCAAATGCACACACACGCACACATTTTTTATACCTTCCTTTTTTGAAGTTTTGAAATTTAGAATTTGACAACGTGAATCCTCCCCATCATCCATGAAGTGAAGATTTTTTTTGGGAAATATTACCCCCATTACCTCTCCCCTCTCTATCATATTTTACTTGTCATATGAGCACACAATGCGTATTGGTAGCCTAAATGGGCTATATAGTATATGAATTACAGATGTACTATATAGCCGCCAAAAGAACACACAGTACATACATACTTCTCTCGCACTTGTGGAAAACCAAACACAATTCACACGTTCTTCACTCCCTCTCCTTCACTATACACAGCAAAATGTCGTCATTGGCGTTGAATTCCACCACATTTATTTCTTTGATTTATTCTCAACAATCTCAAATAAATTTGCATGGAATTTACACAAAACAAATGCATAAACCTATGAAAATATCAAAACAAAATCTGGACGATAAAATAAAACATGGAAAGAAAACTATCCATCTTTCCGTGTCCATCATTCCCCACACTAAACGAACATTTAACTTTACTCGCTTTGGTTTTAGCAAGACAAAATTCCGCGGGTCCTCCACATGCAGACAGATGAGGATAATCCTGGAACAAAACTGTGCAATTCAGATACGGCCAACACACTTCTCTGGACGTGTCAGGATCAATCGGATTACACCAAGTCCCCGATTCACCCAAACAATTTTTGCCTCTTAATTTGAACTTGAAATGTGGAGTGAATGTCCTGCAGCCACATTTCCCATCCGAATTGCATTCCTATATACAAAAATGGTAGAAAACTCAATGAAAACTCTTCAAAATTTCCATTATCAGTCGTCCACAAACAAAAAAACTTTATATAATATCTACAGAATGTTTTGTATAGGTTACCAAATTGAGATATTCCGATGCGCAAACAGATCTCTGGAGAGCAAAATTAGCATCACCGTTTAAATAGTAATTTCCCCTGGCTTGATACAGTTCTTTAATGATCTTCACATGCTCATCCCGACTCTTAGCATTTTTCAAATTATCAAAACTGGGTCTGTGCACTTGATCAAAAATCTCGGTGTATTTCGGGAAATTGCAAGTGTCCCCGTGTGAGCAATCCTTGATTTTACATCCGGTTGGGAAGTTTTGCTTTTTTTCATGCCTTAACGGTTCCTCGTTGAAACAAATACATGTTTTGCTGCTCTCGTCACATTTGTAAAAATTTAGGATGGAAAAGTATTTATCGTGCGGGTCTTGAAAGGCAGAATAACCAAAACAGGAGCGTTTCCGGGTTCCTGGGTCATCCACATCTTTCGTCTTTAAATACTCGAGGTATTTTTTTTCGTCTTCCGTCGTGTCCGTCCCTTTCTTGAGCAGTTCGTAAATCCCTTTGGCCCACGTGTTATAGAGGTCTAGATCGCATTCCCCATTGAGTTTGGCTGTCCCGCCGAGGACTTTCGGACTGTGAGCGGGTTTCTCATTAGGAGGTGGAGCACCCACAATCTTCCGACCTTCTTGGTCCAGGGATTTCGTACTGGATAAACCTGGTGGTGGGAGACGAAATAGGTAAAAGGGGGAGATGAAAACTGTTGCTGGATAATCTCCAGTTTTTCCTGGAGACAACTGGAGAGCGAGGAGGAATAATAGTACAATCCACAGATTTATTCGCGTTTTTCCGAAGGAATTAATACAACAATAACTCTGCTGGTTATTTTGGATGGCCTGCAATTTCATTATTTTTATTATTTATTACATGGAGTGAATTCTGCGTGATTTAATTGGCAATTTGGTATAGAAGACAATTAAACTTGTTGTATAAGAGATTTGCGAGTTTTATGGTTTGTCCGTTCTCAATTCAGCTGTGCCAAGGCCCTAAACCCCCCTTCTTTTCAGCTCTCTCCACTAAGGTCAGGACACTTTATTGTAAATTTTTCCGGGAGCTAAAGAGACAGGGATTTTAATTACCGTGACAACGAAGGATTTCAATCTCTTTATTCACTTTAAATAAAAAACCATGGAATCAACTCTCGCAAGAAATGGGGGAATTCAGCATAATTGTAGGGGCAGCCGAGGAAAAAAAGGGATATAGGACCTTGAGGTGTGAAGTCACGCAATATAAAGGAACTTTTATGGCAATAATTTAAATTTAAATTATATACAGTTTATTTACACCGAAACGCGTGAACATGTGTAATTTCCGTGTTAACCGTGATTATTGAATTAGAGAAATAAATGATTTATTAATACATATCGACAGCATTGCAAATGTTTCGCTCAATGTATGGACTTTTTAAAATTTAAATGCGTTGTAGTTACTGTAACGCCGCAAAAAAAGAATAGAAAGTAACACAGGAGAGAATCGCAGGTGACAGGAGGTTTGGTGGGGGATCGTTGCTATTGTTTGTGCCCTTAGTGTTTGTGCTAAATGTTTAAGCACACAGTGTTTGTGCCCTGAGTGTTTGTGCTAAATGTTAGTGCCCTTAGTGTTTGTGCTAAATGTTAGTGCCCTTAGTGTTTGTGCTAAATGTTAGTGCCCTTAGTGTTTGTGCTAAATGTTAGTGCCCTTAGTGTTTGTACTAAATGTTCGTGCTCAATGTTTGGGCCTTTACCGTTTGTGCTAAATGTTTGTGCCCTTAGTGTTTGTGCCCAAAGGTTGTGCCAAATAATTGTTTGTGCACAATGTTTGTGCACAATACAAAAATCTCTGGAGGTCAAACTAGATTGTTTAAAAACAATCTAAAAAATGGCTCCCGTGGGGAAGGGACTCAGGAAAAATAATACGAAAGAAAATCTGGGCTTGGTGCAATAGGCATTTTGAAAAAGTAAGAACTCATAATAAATTGTTATATATTATATTTATATATATTTATAAATATAAGAAAATCTGAGATTGGTGCAGTAGGGAATTTATAAGAATGTCTAAACTTTTCTCAAAGGTGACCATTTTAGATGTCCTACAGGTCAAGTTAGAAGTTTTTAAAAATTGTTTTGGACGGTTTTAGCCAGTCTCTAGACTCTATACGATTTATATTGTCTAGAGACCGTTACCCGGGTACACGACTTGGATGTGCCTTCCAAGTACCCCGTGTTGAGTGCGTGTAGGGGTGTGTGAATATGTAGTTTATGTATTTGTAGTGTGTGTGCGCGTTTGTTCTATAAATGGTGGGACCAGATGCTGTCAAAGCAACTCCATCCCACTATTTTAATGCCCTCTGGGCAAGGGACTCGGGTGCACACGCTGGACAGTGTTCAAACATTTTAGAAACTGCCTCCCGACCGTCCGAAATGGGCGCAAACAATTCCGCTTAAAAATGCATGCGGCTATGTAAACGGGAATGTGTGCGACAACGTTGCAGTTTTGGAGGTCAGCCTTGAGGTCACGCTACTGTCTTGCCAGAGTATTGTCGTGTACCTTTGCTCTAAAGTGACGTGAACCCTGACCTCCGTTCCGTCTGCACAGGGACGGGTCAATGTTCGAATTGGCGAAGGGGTACGGGTTCACAAAGACACTGCCGGAGTGTTTACATGCCGCATGTCTTTTAACGGGCTTGCGGCGGTGGTAACCAGCGTATATTGGGGCTCCGGTCGACATAATAAAGAACCCTGGGGCAATGTATGCGAGCATTATGGGCTCAAGGGTTGCAAGGCTCTTATCGGGTATTTGCAGCGCAAATACCCGCCGGGTCAAGCGGCTTGTGCCCCCAAAGAAGATGAAAGGGTCGTCTTGAGGTGACGGAGTTGGCGCCCGGGCCATTGGGAATTTTTTTGAACAGGAAGGACATGTCCATTTTCACAATATATCAGGGGCCCCCCAATGTTCTCCTCAGGTTCTAGCGGAATGAAAAAGACTTCGCGACAGAAGTCCACCGCCTGTCCCGGGACACGTTGCCATAGTCTACAGCTTTTGTCACGTGGACTCTGTTAACGTGGCTAACCATGAGAATGAGAACCTAGTGGGCGGGAAGCTTTACTACCTCATAGAACGTGTTCTTCAAGGGAAATGTGGTATTTGTTACACCCAATGGTGAAACCATATCCACCAAAAACCCAATTTCCTCCCTGGCTCCCGAATTTTCCTCATTCTCCTTGGAGAAATACACAATGAAGAAATTACCAGTCGAGGAATCAGCCCAACCAACCAAAAATACCGCGGCTGTTTCCTCATTGGGTTATAATTGCCCAATTCTAATGAAAGAGATCCGGCGACTGGTTTGCAAGTAGTCCAATAATTGTGCAATTTGCAAACCGCTAAAAGTTTGGGAGAACTTGGGGATTCTTTTAACTAAAATTGAAAATGTAAGTTTTTGACTCCTGTTTAAGTTTTACACTTGACATACTAACGACTTTCGTGCAGTTTGAATAAAGCTGCCGCCTCATATTTTTGTGGAGTTTGCGCAAAAAAAATCGCAAAAACTCAGAAATGTGAGGCGTTGGATTATTTCAAACTGCACAAAAGTCGTTATTGTGTCAAGTGTAAAAATAAAACAGGAATCAAAAATTTTCTTTTTTAAGCTTAAATTAAAAAATCTCAAAGTTTTCTTTTTTTCTTCTGCAGAAAAATGGGAGGTGTGGTGCATGTAGCACTGCCAGACAAAATTTGTGGGCCCATTATGCCACCTGTCCCTTGTCGCTGGGCACAAAGAAGAAGGGCGGCTAAAGAGTGGAGGAGGGTGAATGAGAGGTAGCGGGCGAAAAAGAGAGTGAGAAAGTTAAGATAGGTAGAAAAGAGACAGGCGGAGATAAAAATGAGAGAAAATGGAGATGGAAAGAGAGAATGGAGAGAGACAGGAGATCGACTAAAGAGTCGGAAAGGGAGATGTTGGTGAGGGAAAGAGATAATGAGAGAAGAGGAGAGAGACGAGAGATAGAGAAAGCAGAAAAGGAGACAAAAGGGAGAGCTTTGTTGAAAAGCAAAGGAAGGAAAAAAGAAGGATAGAAAAAGAGAGGAAGAAAATGAGAAAGAAAGAAAGCGGGAAATGCCCACGTCGTGTACCCTGGTAACGGTCTCTAAACTCTATACAGATCGTATAGAGGCGAAAGACTGGCTAAAACTCTCCAAATTAATTTTTAAAAATTCTAACTTGACCAGTAGGACGTTTCAGAAGGTCAACTTTGAGAAAAGTTTAGACATTTTTATAAATTTCCTACTGCACCAATCTCAGATTTTCTTATATTTATAAATATATATATAAATATACTACATAACAATTTTTTGTAAGTTCTTACTTACTTTTATAAAATGCCTATTGCAGCAATCTCATATTTTCTTTCGTATTATTCTTCCTGAGTCCCTTCCCCACGGGAGTCATTTTTTAGATTATTTTTAAACAACCTAGTTTGACCTCTACAGATTTTTTTATTGGGCACAAACGATCCCACGTCCTCCAACCCAAGCCAATAACATGGGGCGCCGTTTACGACCATACAAAAAAACAATATCGTTGAGAAAAATTTTCCTTGCAGGGATAATAAAAATGAAAAAAAGGTGTCTTGTTTTCTTATCTGAATTTAATTGTGATTATCTCGTGTTTATAATTATAATCAATATTATATATTGCAATTCATTACAGGTTCTGTAGTTAGTTTTAAGTAAGGGATATAGTTTCAAGAGCCGGATTTACAATTACAAGACTGAAAATGGTGAATTTCATATTATTTTTTGTGTATATTTTTCTGGTGTTGTCGTTGTTGTTATTGTTTCCTCATAAATAATTTGTTGACTTTAATTATACATATTCACATTTATACAAGGTACAATTAATTACCTTGTAACATAATAACCTAATTGAGATTATACTTATAATACAAGTTTTATATACATATGTTGATTGTTGTAAATAGGAAGGTTTGGACGTGGAGGTCTGGCCTGTCCCAGGAGGATTCCTAATTAAACAGTTGAAACATAATCATTCGGAAATGTTAGTTGTACAGTAATTAATTTGTATCATTATTGTTATATTTAAGATTATATTGATGTCTTTTTAATTTTGGTATTGATGATGAATTGATTCTTGATTTTGTATTTGTGTGTATAGGTTTGTTCCAATGAGAGTTGCAATGAGAGCCAGTCATCTTTTTGCTCAATCCTGCTCTGATAAAATGGTTAAAGAAGGTTGTTCTCGAAATAACATCAATGTGGCTTGTCTCTACATTGCTTTTCGTCAAGTGGGGATTTTACAGACATACACACACATGTCCGATTTTTTTGATATGCCCCGTGAGGATATTGAAGGTATGTACATTTATAATATAATTATTAATTAAAAAAGTATTACATATCTTTCATGTTTTCGATAAAGTTTATATTGTAATACAATAATTGTATTATATATATAGGTCGTAATATGTACGTATCTTTTTTAGCCGTCATGTCTAATATAGGTAAAGTTCAATAATATTATTATGATGATGATCTTTTTGTATTGAATCATCTAGAAAACTTTGTGATGGTCATGAGATTCATGGTGGACTCGATTGTCACGACGGATGCATTCATTCCTCGTCTATGTGAGAATTTAAAATCGGATTTGACTCATGAGCTCCTCAATATCCAGAGAGTGGCTTTGATTGTTGGACGAAATGCCATGAAACAAAAGATTCTTCCAAGTCGAACTCTCATCTCCGTCCTCACCATTTCCGCTGCGAGTCTTTTCATGGCTTGTCATATGTGTCAAGGGAAATCCACCAAGTCTAATAGTAGATTCCCGAAAGAGGAAGATCCACCTCAAGAGCATCAGGAGCAGAAGAAAATGACTCAAAAGAAAATTGCATGTGTGGCTGGGATTGTGCCTTCGTAAGGAATCAATTCATTATTATTAATTGATTTATTTCTTTATTTATTACATCATCAGTCATCATTATCCAATTGAATTAGACTAATTCGCATAATAGTATACCAAAATTCAAAATACCTACATATTTACTATTTACTTGTTTGACTTTTCAGTACTCTACGAAAATGTTACTACACATTGAGCCTTCACTCCAAAACCTTACTGCCACGTAATCTGTATTAGCTCAGCTCATTTATAGTTGTAGGAAACTCCTACCTATACTTATACACGAAAGGAATTAGAAATGTGTGATGAAGAGACTCAAAACTCTTCAAATTATTATTATACATTATCAAATTATCCTAATTATGTTATATTACGTTGGATAACGTGCACCCAGTTGATGTACTCAAGTTATTTTTTGACATAGGAATGTGAGCTCTTCAATTGAGAATTACATATTATGTTTTGTGGGTTTTTATATTGAATTGTGCACGTACTTGTTTTATATTATGAACTATAGATCTGTATAGCGAGGGTCTTTGTATTTAGGATTTAATATTATTATGTAGTTGTTTTTATGTTTCACTTTTTGATGATTTTTGAAGCATAGTTAAACTTAAAAGTTGAAATTGCTGTTAGATTTTTTCATATTTTTGTGTCCCAGCGTCTATTTTAAGTAGTTATAAGTTAAACTGAACGAGTTTTTATGGATATCTGACAATTGACAATTACTCAAAATAATTGCGATATTTTTAAAACATTTCTTTATAATGCAACATTTGTAAGTTTTGAATGTGAATGTAAACACGTAATGTGTTTAAATAGTTATGTTTAGTTTAGTACAATACTTGCATTTTTAGTACGGTTTGACTCATATATTTGTGCATGAATTGAGAATTTAAAGTCCGTTTTTAATTTAATTCATTGTGTGTTACCTACAATGACTTGAAATTATCAAGCTAATACCTATTTGATTTGCCTATATAGTTTATATTTTTAAAATATCATTTTAAAATAAATTCGATTAGCAATGTAATTACTATCATATTTATTATTACTTATCATTTGTACATATACTTACAACGTAAACTGCATGGATTGTGTGTCGTATATACTTTTTCTGCAGTGAGTTGAGCAAATTGCAAAGATGATTGATTTTGAGATTTTATTCATGATAAAAAGTTAATATATTAATCATTAACTATATATATTGTGTTGATTTCAGCTACGATCTACAATTCAGAAATTCGAGTTGGAACGGTATCAAAGTCACTGCAAATATTCTATAGTTTTTTAACTGCATATATACGTGCAACGAAATTAAGAATGAAGTAGTGTAAATTCTTTAATAATAAACCTCAAGTTTGACTCGTATCAACTATCAGCTCCGCGTGGGGAGTGAAACGAAACAAGATGAGTTTGAACTCCATCTGGACTATTCCGGACTCGCGATTAAAAACAAAAAGCTCAATTTAGTCCGGTTGTTGTGGGAAATGTACTCTGTAGAATGTAGATTGTAGTTGGAGTCATCCTCCAAAATAGATTTTGTGGCTTCACAACTTCACAGTGTGAAGTTCACACTATAGGATCTATCCTATTTGAAAAGGAAGAAAATGATGAAAAGAAAGTAACTGTATGTGTTTAATAGTCTTGCACAGGGAGAGTATAAAATGAAGTTGTAAAATTGTCGAGCTCATATGTATTATGTACATACATACAGAGCACCGTGTACAACTAACGATAAAACTGTACACAATATAGAATACAATACACCAGATTCCCTTAAATACATTTTGTTGTTGTTTTTTATTACTGTCGACTGTCGACTCACACAATTTCCTTGGTCTCTCTACAGTTCTTTACTCTGTACAGTGTACACTGTACACAAACCCACACTCAGATTTTACATCATTCCTATAGAGCTATTTCTCTTTCTCTTGCTTATACCTTCTATATTGCATTGTTTGTTTGTATGTTTTCAGTTTGCCGGAAGCACCAAATATATATCATATATGGAAGTCATTTCCAGGAGATAATTGGACAGATGCTTCACATTCAAATGAAAGGAAATCCTGGGAATTTAATCCAAGGCACAGAGATGACTAATAAACTCACGAAGTTAAACTTAAATTCCCTAATATGCAAACGACACGTCTCTCTTTCATAATATTATTTTCCTTAATACAATCGCTTTCGCTATCCGCTGTCGACACTTCAATAACAATATGTAACAATAGAATCGAAAATTGAAAAATTGATATTTTAATTCTCTCAGTTTTCTTTCCAGTTTCCACCCTATCTATTTAATTAAATATCAATATCAAATATGCGGATACTTCAAATTTGATTTTTATGTTCGACTTGGATGCCGCATAATAAAAATTTCACGATCATTATACTACTTATTCATTTACGGTTGTGCAGAAGTCCTTTCCCTCTATAATTCTCTTGTACACAGATCTAATGTGGAAAATAATTGAAACTTTCCTCGTTTCCCTCATTTCTTTGATTGAGCTTGTGAGTCCATGTGTGTAGTGTGTACAAAAAAAAAATCCTCACAAACAAACATACAAACTGAAACGAATCCCGAGTTGAAACAAATGCATTGAGACGAAGAATGAGGGAATTCAGGCAAGAGGATTAAACGAGGGAGAAAGGAAGGGAGAGAGAGAGAGAGAGAGAGAGAGAGAGAGAGCGTAATGGGACCATGATCAGATGACTATATGGCACATTGTAAACTGTTGACTTTATGTCCACACACACATTCGCTTCTCTCACACACACTTTTCAGCATTCAGCCGGTAGCAATTTTCCCTTTCCACCATACAATTCCGTCCACTGCAATTCCTAGCACTATCTGTACCTACCGATTTTCTTTCTCTCTTCGCTAATAACCCGCTATGTACCATAAAATGCAAAATGCGTGTAGAAATTCCACTCTCCCTCACTTCTAAAGTCTACCTATATATATACTCACACGGAATGGAATTGCTCGAGCACACAACCGATACCAATTTTGGTGTACATACACATTACACATGTGTGTGTTTTTGTAGACAAACGGTAAATGTGTGTGTGCAAGAGTATATGCAATGCATATTGTAAGTATATGTGAATGTGTTTGTAGGAGGTAGCAGGTTGTTCTGAATTGTGTGTGTGCTCGTTTGAATATACTTCTAATGTGAATTTAATAATATTTTTTACAATGGTATGAGATGGGAATTCTCTCCACACTATATGCTTCATTGGGAGAGAAAATAGTCCAAATAATAACGGCACACGATGAAGGAAAGCCTGGGATTTTTATTTTTTAAAAAACATTTATGATCTGTACATTTGAGTTTCGAGTGTACAGATTTTAGACTATTTTCGTACAGTATTCAAAGAAGTCCAGAAGCGCTGCAGACAGTAGACGTCATGGGGACTGTAATAAAAGTACGAAAACATTGAGTGGCGTCGAAATAGAGGAACAAAAAGTGTTTTTATTCCAAAGCGAGATCGCACATATGTAATTCAGATTGTCCTCGATTTTTACATGTAATTCTGCCATTGTAGTTAAAATAAAGGTTAACTTGCGTCAGTTCACATTAGCATTCACATTTATTTTGCATGTATGAGAAACAACTGGCAAAATGCAAACCACACAAAGTGTCGGAACAAGTTTGCAAATTAATTTTTTTGCACTTGTTTTTACCAATTAAAATCTTCATGATTCACATGCATCTGGATGATGAAGATATAGGAAATCTTTAATGGGAAGCAGGATACTTCTCACTGAAATATTATAATTATGATCATGATCATAGAACTTTAATAAATGATTTTAACTAGACGACGAATTTTCAGGCTAAAAAAACTACAAAATCATTTCAAAAAACGTTTTGAAATCCGCAGAATTCAGAGTAAAAAAACATGGAAAATGGACAAAAAACACACGAGACTCAACCTCAACTCAAATCAAAATAATTTGTATTCGTAACGGCATATAGTTGAGAAATAAATATATCGTATGTGCCAATGCAAATTGAGAATGGGATATAAAATCTGAAGAAAAAAAACTTGATTACTCGTTCTCCCTTCTACTTGAATACAGAATACAGAATACAGAGCTGTGTGTATATTCTAATGAAAACAAAAAGTTGTTCCATCGACGCTAACGACTATAGATGTATAAACTTATATAATTTGATTAAGGCTACATTCGACATGATTGCGATCAATATAGGAGATTTTCCAAGATATGTGCAAAAAGTCTCGAGGGATAAATATTTGGCATGTATATACAGGAGGAGGAAGATGGAAGATGAGGATGATACAATGTGGATGTGAATTAATGATTGACCATGATATACATAATGTACATATACATATGTATATATATACAGAGTCCAACTTTGTACTATTTACTCTATGTAGAACTGTATATAGACGGAATAAGTTGAGCTTCCATTTATTATGTATGCATTCATGGATAGCATTTCTGCACATATCTGTTCATCTCTAAAACTCGCAAATATTTCCATCATTATATATCATTTGCATGCACATACTTACGATACATTTTCCGATTAAACAATTCACATTTTATTCTATATTCTCTGTGTACTGTGGAGTCAAGTCGATCAAATAATTGACTGGATCATAAAACATTTTACACATTTACAAGAGTACATAGGATTTTTATGTGAATCCAATTAACAAGTGTGTTCCTTGACCATGACCAAATCAACACATTTTCTCTAGACTGTGTATATTATATAGGCGACGACTACTGTGTGCTTCTAATAGTTTGAAACAATTAATAATTAAGATGTCAATTTAAATGTGGACTTTAGTTGTAATTACTGAATTTGGTGTGAAGTGAACTCATCCAGTTCTATTATGAAAAACGAATTTTAATTAATTAACATTTTAGCTTCAAGCTTCAAGCTAAAACTCCTTCAGCTCCATCATTTCAACTCGTAAGGGCTAGTTGAAATTTTAAACGACATTTTTTAAAGTGGCGTTGAACTCTACCGAAATAAGATTCCCATGATGGAATTAAAATCCACTTTTCCCGTGACAATCGTCGTCATTCTTACTTTATTAAATTCCCCAAATTGTAAGTTGTTTTTAAAATAAATACTCATCTTTCAGGTTTGTTTTACAGCTTTGTCATTGTACATTTAAATACAAAGCTATAATCAGTGTAACATTTTTTAAACGGTGCAGATTCTTTTGGCGAACCTGGGAAATTAGAAAACGGTTGTAAATTCAATCAATTCAGAGTGAGTTTTCCTAAATTATGCAAGTACTATATATATATTCAATCAAATTCCAATTTCCAGTTTTTTCATAATAATTCATGGAAATGAACAGTACTTAATTGCGCAGTGATATCATTTATGATTTATGGTTTATCATTAGTGTAATCGAGGAGGGATTTGTCTGGACACTGAGAAACTTTGTAATGGAATTGAGGATTGTCCTGGATCCGGTGAAGATGAAAAAGGTACGGCGCAATACGACTGCACTCGATCGACTTTGAGCGACAATTGCAAGTGAGTATATACAAATAAAATGATTTTTCAGTTGTTTGTATAATGTGTTCATGTGTCATGTATAATTTTAATTATTGTACTCTTCCGTTTTCTAATAGATCCGGTGAATTTCGTTGTCGATTCGGTGGTTGTATTTCCAATTCCTTGAAATGTGATGGGAATTCAGGTATTCTAATCGCCATTCGTCCAAAATTACTTGGTCACTCGACAATTCGTCTCTTTGACAAATGGTCACAGTGACAATTCGTCACTGTAACATTTTGTCGTCACGTCACAAGGACAATTATTTAGTCCATTGACGAATCATCATAAATTGATTACAAATACAATATATCTGTATTGTTACAATAATTTTTCAGATTGCTGGGGAGGAACTGACGAAGCCACCGATTTTTGCGGTTTCCAGTATGTAATTAATTGTGTTTAAACTCTTTCACTTTCACCCACACTGAATTTGTTGTCCATATGAAAAAAAGCAATCAATGGGGATTTTCTGATTGTAAAATCTCTTGATTTTTAGACGCCCAAACAATAACAAAAATAAGCAGAGGCCCTCCATGAAATTTCCAATTGGCTCTCAAACTCAACCAGCCGGAAGTCAAAATCAAAATCAAAGTCAAAATCAAACTCAAACATCTTCCAGACCTTCCACAACTCCGCCGCTGCCCATCGTCAGAAGAACCTCCACATCCACATCGACGACCACCCCAACAGCGAGGTCAACAACATCATATCAAACGACTCGGACTCAGCCCACACACAGGTCAACAACGTCTACTCCAGTCCATGCGAATGATCGGAAGGGCACTGGCTCTTCATCCTCTGGGAAATCTACATCTTGTCCCATTATCGAGCTGGAGCCAGGTCAGAAAGTGAATTGTTTTCAACAGAAATTGGCCGAGGAAATTCATTGCTCTGAAGTGGAGAGCCCTGATGGGACTCGAGCGGAAGTGACGTGTGATCAATATTGGAATCCACCAGAAACCGGCCCGAATCGGTCAGTCAAAATGTGTAAAGGTGGACGATGGATGGGTGGAGGAGGTTCGGATTTTAGTTGTGAATTAGACTGTGGTCAAGGGGGTCATCCACCGGTGGGCTTGGTCACCGGAGGAAGTGCGTCAGTTCAGGTTTCGAAATTTACCTACAATCCTCTAATTGACAAAATTCAGAACGAAAAAATACTGTGTGATTTTAATTGAATTTGATTCTTTTTTTATAGGGGAAATGGCCATGGTACGTTTTTAATATAGATTTACGAGTATTCGTATTTCGTAACTGGAGTGTTTTTCAAATTTTTTCTGATTTTCTGTCGTCATTTTGATTGGATTTGTGGATTTAATTGATTTATTATTTAATTAGGCATGTTGGATTGTACGAGAATGATCCACCCGGTTCGGATAATTTCCGACATATTTGCGGAGCAACTTTGATCACAAGACAAGCCGTGTTGACTGGTATGTGAAACTTGAAATCGGACATTCACAATTAAAATCTGTTCGTTTAATTGAAATTTTAAATTGTATATAAATGACATTTGGATTCCTGGAATTCTGGTTTATTTATATATAGCTGCTCATTGTGTAACGTTTCCATCCACGAATACAAAGAAAAATGCTCAGGATTTGCGGCTGTACTTGGGGAAATTCTATAGACAGTTTGATAAGAATAATGAGCACGTGCAGTCCATTACTGTGAGTCAAATTGAAGTTCATCCCGAGTACAATTTTGCTCAGCTCGAGTCCGACATTGCCATTCTTCAGCTAGAACAGGTAAGGATTTTTTTTAATGTGTCAAAGTCTATGAGTCAGTTTGATTTGATGACATCACATTTCCGGATTTATGGCATTCATTTTTTTGTATAGTTTGTATGACTTCAACGCCGTTTAATTTGTAGTCTGTATTCACTACCGAATGTAAATGTAGAAGCTGAAAATCTCTTGATCTGCAGTCTGCTTCCAAATCATGAATTATAGCAAATTCGTTTTTACTTTCAGCCTGCTGAAATCACGTCGTTTGTTCACCCCGTTTGCATGCCCATTGATGACTTTTCCGGGCTTTTAGTTGGAGATGTGGGCACGGTACATTTTATTTTTTGTGAATTTCTACAGGAAATCTATTTTGATACAATTTTGAAATGTGTGGTTATGAATTTGAATCGTCTGCTGCTTTTGTTTTAGTTAGCCGGATGGGGCTCGCTCGGTGATCGAAATTATCCAAAAACGCTTCAAGAAAGTGTTTTACCTGTGAAATCCAATCACGAATGTACACAAAATTCGCCTGTCCTGGCGAATCTAGTGCGAGAATCCACATTCTGTGCTGGCTACAACAATGGTCAGTTTTCCATTTTAATTATCCATATAGATAATCATAATCATTCAATTAAATGCCACATTCCTCATTGTAAGAATGTATAAGAATTATAATGAAGGACGATAAGCAATAAAGTCAGATTTTTTAATGATTATTTTCAGGGACTTCCGCTTGCGATGGAGACAGGTAAAATCCACATCCGTTTTTCACTATAGTGTTGAGTATACTTGAAATTCCTAAAAGTTCCTATTTATTTTAATAGTGGAGGCGGTTTGGTGTTTCCGGACGAGAATAATGCAAATAAATGGACAGTTCTGGGCGTACGTTAAAATTAAAGCAATATAATTCTTTAATTTTTTTTGAGGGGATATTCTTGTAATAAGAATATACGATTGATAGTTTTGAATTGTCATCTTTAAATTGCTCTGTTTTTTTGTACAGGTGGTCTCCGGTGGTGTCCCAAAAGCTGGTGGACGGGGTTGTGATCCCAAATACTATGCAGCCTTCACCAAAGTCTCCAATTTCCGTCGATGGGTGGATCGAATTTTGGACAAATTAAATCGAAGAAAATAGAACAAATGTGTGCTCACGATCAGTTAAATATCGACAATCGACAATTTTCCATTTAGATTCAATTTAATGCATTCATTTGTAATTTTTGTATGGACGAGTGGACGACAGAGAACAGATGCGTGAATTGCGGTGAATTTGTCAAAATATGTGTGTGGATGTTACTGTTTTTATTTAATTTTTAATTAAATACAGATACTGTGAAATTTTCAATTGACATGATTACAATTACGTACAGGAACAGATGGTTTTCCCAACTTTATCACTTATATACACACATTGTATTTTTTGAGTAATTTTGAGGTGTCTCCACGTTTTGTGTCACAGTTTGTACATACATATTTACGTAACAATTAATAATCAATTAATAATAATTAATCCACAGAATTCTGTAGATTGTATATATCACATCCATTCTCACAAATAAATGAGTGGCTAATTGTTATGTAAATATGTACAAGTACTAAACAATAAAACTATATGACTGTGACATAAAAAACGTGGAGACACCTCAAAGTTACTCAAAAACTATACATATATAGGTACAATGTCTGCAGAAATGAGAATTCATGTGCCAATAAATATATATACGGAAGGAAAAGGATTTTAGAATTAATCAATTTTGTATGCAACTTTGAGCAATTGACAATTGCCACAATTGTCGACTTACATTGGAAAATGTGAAGGCTGTTTTTAGTTTTCAGTTACACATTGTTGGAGTGAAACGCCGCTCATTATCTGCTAATGTCAAATGCTGAATTTATACTAGAAAAGTATAAATCTGTTGTCGACAGTCATTTCTCTTCGAATTGTGAGTAATTTCCAAAGGTGTCATATTCTTCATTTGGTTCCACAATCCACACATCAAAATCTCCCTCTTTTGGTCCTCCATTCACTTTCACTATATACTGTATATACTTTTCTTCTCACACGTATACCCAAAGCTCGTGTGTGTAATTTCTTTCATTGCAATTGAAAGCAATCATATAATATGTATATATATATATGGAAAGGTAAACAAAAATTCTATAGCCTCGACTGTGTGGAGCTGCACTAAATAATTAAAAATACCACACGTTTCATTGACATTTTACCTTCTCGGATTTGGGATGAGATCGGTCAATGAAACTCCAAAACTCCCAGACTTGATGTAAATATATAGCGTAGGTATACATGAAGGAAGAAAGTGTAAAGGTGTGAAAGTTGACGGGGAAAGGGGATGTGAAGACTGTGAATTGCATGTTTAAAATGCAATTCCCCTCTTTACATATCCATTATATACGCAATCACATAATTCCGGTTGGACGTTTTTTTCTTTGCAATTGCGCTTTCTCTCTCCTCCAGTCAAATCAAAATGAGAATGAAAAGGAAAGTTGTAAAAAAAAGAAAAAAGGAAAGTCCATCCAGAGAAAATCTATAAAGTCATAAACAAAGCAATAAAATGATATCTTAAAACACAACACAAACTCCATTCAGATTCAACATTGCACATTGAGTTAAAGAAAGAAAGTGGAAAGTGGAACGCAGTACAAAGTACAAGGAAAAGGAAAACTCAATGCAAAGGAGTGATGAAAAGTAATCAAAACTTGAAAACTTTAAGTTATAGAATCAGGGTATACAAGGACAAGGGACAAGGAAATTCGTGAAACAAAAATCCTGTGTTTAAGTTCAATAAATTCCAAATGAAACTCCTTTTTGCGAATTGTGTGAATTAAATTAAAGGAATATTGAAAATTTTCCAATACAAATGGAAATGGAAATGGGATTCACAATAATTTATAGTGAAACAAACAGAAATCTGTGATAAACTTTACAATTTTATATTTATTTCTAATTCTAATCCTATAACCAAAGTTTAAATTATTCAAATTAAATGAGACCAGAGAAAATGTAAACAAAATTCAAAATTATTGTGCAACTTGGACGTCGTTTGAAAATATTATGCGGATTGTTGCGTCCTCTGGCAATTAGGAGAATCATGAATATTGAAATGTTGAAAAATTCCAATTTGTAATGAAATTGAGTGATTAGTCAGGGAAGGCCCTTTGAATTCTCAATTCAAATAAACCGCCTCAAAATGTACCGTCGTCAGCCAAAGCAAAATGTGTACACAGGGCCTTCCCCGGGTTTTGCTGGGGCCCTTAAACAATCCGTCACTCACATATCGAACGTGTCGATGGGGATTTCGAAAAATTTGGGTTCAGACAGTAAAGTCCCAATTCGTTCCTTCAAAAAAGTTGGCAAGGCCGTCACAAATCAGCCCTTTGCCTTATCTGGACAAAGTGCTCGTCTCCTTCAAGAGCAACAACAAATGACCATTGATTTCAAAAGCAAAGCTCGACAAATTGCTCATCAACCATTCCGGCCCAAATGTAGTCCGAGTCCAGGTCAAGTCCGAGCAGAGGAAGAGCGACAAAGAAGAGTTTTAAAGCTCCAACCTTCCCAATCATCCGACTCTAAATTCAATAAGAAAGCCAAGCAAATTGTGAATCAGCCATTCCCCACGGCTAAAGTGACTCCAGTCTCCGTGGCCGCGGCTCAAACCTTTTTATCACCATCCGAGATATTCTCAAAGAAAGCCAATCAGATTGCTCATCAACCGTTTAAAGGGAGGAGAACCCCTGAGATTAGAGTCAATGATCAGCCGGTTAATTTGTTCAAAAAGAAAGCCAGGTCCATCGGAGTCCTCGCAGCTCAACCACTTTTCCGTAAAACGCTTCAAGAATCTCAGGTCAAATTTGGGAAATTCAAAAGCGTGTCCAAGGCCATTTGTCAAACTCAGAGGATGTTCGGGAAGGATACGAGATTGTTGACCACTATTCCAGAAGTCCGGGAAATCGAGAGCAATGAGGAGGAAATCAAAGCGGGGACTTTCCCCATGCTCAAACGCGATGTAATAAATCAATTTTTTTTGTCCGTTTCCGACGCCATTTAAATTTTCTCAGATTTGTCTTTGCGATTTTTTGATATTTTTTATCACATTTTCTTGATGTTGTATTGAATTTTTCGACATTTTCCTTCGTTTATCTATATTTTTCGACGCATTTCTCAAATTTTTTTATTGAATTTTTCGACATTTTCCTTCGTTTATCTATATTTTTCGACGCATTTCTCAAATTTTTTTATTGAATTTTTCGACATTTTCCTTCGTTTATCTATATTTTTCGACGCATTTCTCAAA
>JAIUND010002375.1:0-22988 GCA_034699125.1 Gisinianus flammeolus
ATCCCAAAACAATAGGTTTATATGAAAGAATCTCCTCAAAAATTAAATATATGTATACATCAATACGAAGAAGGAAAAGTAATAGGAATGGAATACTTAATCATACAGAGAGAGAGAGTCGACATTTTTAGTTGTGTTGTAGTATTAAATGAAAAGGAGTAAAAAGGACTATATGTATACAAGCATTTCTACTGATAAATGATAAAACAATCCCTTATTTACAATAGAAATATATTGTGTGAATATATAGATAGACAAATAAAAAAGAAAGAAATATATATTTTATATCAAACTCACAGTACTGTATTCCCGTCAAAATCCGTCCAGTTAATGCTACTTGTGTAGCTCCAGTTTATCAATGTATTGTACTTTCCGGATACCGACCTATTTCAAAAAATGAACAGAAAAGTAAATAAAAATAAACTTAAAAATTCGAAACAACTAAAGCGGTTGCATATACTCCACACAAATTTCTGTATTTCTTTCTGCAATATATATTGGATTTTTCAAAAAAAAAAAAAAACTTTTTGAACTAATATGTTATTGGTCTTTTTGTTTCGTCTGTTCCACCAAGACTCGTCACAATACTATACTTTTAATGATAAACTGTCCAAAAATGAATATAAAAGGTGAATTAAATATTGAAATGTGTGTGATTGAAAGAACCGTATGTCTTATTGCCTATTTCAATTTCACATACCTTGAAAGGTCAAATCAAATCAAACCAGTCAGCCCTATGTCTTTCACAGAAATGAACTCTGAGTGCTAGTTCACAGTGAGAAAAAAAGGAGTGAAAAAATGAACGTAGATACCACCACAGTCGAAGACACATGATACGAAAGAGCGGCAACCAACCGGGCATCATCCTCCTCATTAATATTTCTCTCTCAGGTCAAAAATTTCTGCGGGTCATCCCTCATCAACAGTCGTCAACTGTAAGTGAATCCACAAATATATTATATTCAAGTCTATGTGTATAATTGACAATTAAATCTGTACGACTTTTATAGATTTTTTTCTTTTTCAACCTGAGAATCTCTCGGCGAGAGAGAGAGAGAGTCGTTTCAAATCGTCATCATGGAATCAGAAGATTTAGGATTTGGGGATATCCTTCAACAGGCAGAACAATTAAATGCGGAAATTGAACCAAATACAGAATTACCTCGCGTTCATCGTAATTTGCGACAAGTACTTGAGGCTGGACAACATTTACTCAATAGAACTATTCAGGATATTTCTCAATCCAATGCAGAAACAAAAGCGTTAGTTTTTTTTTATTTTACCAACTTTTATTATTTACTTTGTATCATCATAATGCTCGTAATTTTCATCAACTTGTGATGTTATTTGTATATTGTTGTAGATCTGTTTTTCTTGGATCGAAAGGAGTTGATGTGTCCAAGTTTACAGAGAAACTTGATCCATTTTATATGTCAAGAGCTCGTTTGGAGCCTGTAGAAGCTGCTGGAGAAATTGACATTGAAACTTATTTGAAAAATGAACGTAAAAATGCTCAATTATCACTAGTTGATCGTTCGTCTAAACAAGTTCGTCAGAACATATTATATTTATTTTATTTGTTTTCAAAATACTTACCAGACGCAAATTGAAGTAATATAATTTTATGTATATATATTATATATATTATTTAGCTATCTCATCAACTCCAAGAAAATATTTGGGAATCCCTTGAATCAGACTGGAAGGCAGAAAAAGAAGAAATTTTAAATATTCTTACAGGATCTTTGAGACCGATTGAATTTGATGTAAGGCAATATTTATGTTATTCTTTTAGTTTACCAACGTTTTGTTTACCAGTTTCGTTTTCAGCATTAATATCATATAGTTCTAATTGTTTTTATTAGAAAACTGGTTCTATACGTAGAATTGAAGTATCTTTGTTGGGGAAAACAGAAAAAACGTACGCACATGAAATTGACAATTATAACAAAGCAGTTATTAATGGTCTTTCAAAACCGAACCTACTTGAAAGATTTCAAATTGTTGCAAAAAATGCCGGTGATAAAGTAAATACCCAAAACTTGTTCTATTCGTTACAAGTATTACTTCATGGGAAAGGAAAGAAAAGTATCCATATCTGTTTCGTTATTTTAGAATTTGCAAGGACTTTGGAATTGCGTTGTTGCAATGATCTCAAATTTGCCATATGATCCAGCCCCAACTTTAATTGAACGTCGCTCAAGTCCTAAAACAGTTAAGGCCTTGTTGAGTAAAGCTAAGAAATATTTGGAAAAAAATTTCTTTACTTCCCTCCAAGCAGAAGTTTGGAGTAATTTGGGGAAAGCTCAGCTAGGTGATTATTATTTCTATAAAAAAAATTTCAAGAACAATAATGTGTACAAAGAAACATTTGAAAAATGACATTTCTGTAAATTATAGGAGGAGTCCCATCTGTAATCCCCTTAATCAAAGGTTACATATCAGTCAAAGGGATTGGAACAACCCCTGGTATCGAAATAGGGCCTGGAGACTCTGGACCGATTTGGGCCATCATTTACTTTTGTCTAAGATGTGGGCGAATAGCTGAAGCAATTAATTTTATGAAAGACTCGTTAGGAGTGAATGAATTTGTTGACATGCTTGAAGAATACATGAAAAGTGATTGTGAGGGATTAACAAAAGACCAAGAATATAAAGTTAGATTAGAATATCGCCGTGTTCTTAAAAATAATTGCCAAGATATCTATAAACGGTAATTTACCTACTATATTATTATTATTTTTTAATGCATTGTAAAAAGAATGAAAGGAAATCTGGTCATTAAAATTATTTATTTTTATTTAATTTAGAGCCGTCTATTGTATTCTTGGTGCTTGCGATGTGGAGGATGACCATTCAGATGTTGCTACTCGACTAGAAGATTATTTATGGCTTAAATTGTCACAAATAAGAGAAGATGCACAATCTCGATTTAATTCGGATTTTATTACATATGCATCATTTCAAAATTTGATCTTGGAGAAATATGGTAAGAAAACAAAAATATGCTGTGTATTTCAATTCATTCATCAATACATGCTTACATAAGTACAAATTTATTGTTATTCCATGCATTTAGTCTTCATTGTTTGTTTGTACTCATATTAAATAGGTGAAGCGCATTTTGATGCCTTTAGACAACCTTTGGTTTATTTTGAAGCCCTTATTCTGACCGGTCAATTTGAGGCAGCAATTGAATTTTTATCTAGAGTAAATTCAATGCGAATTCATGGAATTCATGTTGCTATTACAATGCATGAATTGTCTCTGCTCATTACCAGTGATTCCAAGAGTCCACTCCGTAAGAGTTTAAATAAGACTGTTTCTATGTCATAATTCAAGTTTTGCATTACTAGTAATAAAAAGTTGAGAATGCTGTTGTATATACTATAGTTTCTCGAAGTGACAGCGATGCACCTGGAATCAAGAGACTTAACTTTTGTCAATTAATAATGCAGTTTGCTAAAATCATACAGAATAGTGCTCCACGTGAAGCTCTTAACTATATGTACTTTCTAAGGTATTGACAAATTTAATTGACTCGCTATAAAATGCCATTTTTCATTCTACGTGAAGAAATATAATTTTTTTACTTTTTTTATCAATAGAAATATGACTGAGTCCGACGGTGCCAATTTATTTGCTGTTTGTGTCAGTGAGCTAGTAATGGAAACTCGAGATTTTAATCTCTTATTTGGTTCTATGAATTTGGATGGATGCCGAACTCCGGGCTTATTAGAAACTATGGGAATCCCAGCTGCACCAATTGTAAGACATTTATTTGACATTTCTATTTCTATAAACATGAAATGCAATAAGTATTGAAGACTTTTATAAACCAACTAAACGAATTCATGATGAATCTATTTTACTATTTTAGATTGAATACTGTGCAACGGAATCCGAGAACAACGGTTTATTAGAAGATGCAGTGGTTTTATATGATTTGGCGAATAAACAGGAACAAGCGTTGAAAGTTCTTATACGACTTGTTGCCTTGGTATGACATACATCATAATGCTTCTAAGGATTTTAAAAAGAAAATAGTACATGCAGTTTAGACTAATGTGTATAATTATTTTGTGTATATAGAACGTTAGTAAGAATCCAGTACCTGATTCTCCTCGAAAGAGAATTCAACGCCTAGCAGTGAGTTTGGCGGAGAGATATCAGAAAAGTGTTCCAACAGCAATCGAAAAAACAACAGCGTCAACATTTTTTGTACTAGTGGATTTCATGACATTCTTTGACGAGTACCATGCTCAACGATTCGATAATGCACTCTTGGTAAGATTTTGTTGTCAATCTTGTTGTGTTAAATTCTCCATCTGAATCAATTAAATATACTAATGACACATGTGTTACTTGTAATTTGTTTCGTTTTTTATAGATAATTGAGAGGATGAAAGTAATTCCCATGTTCAAGGATGACGTTGATAGATGTGTAAGCAATTTCCATTTGTATGCAGATGAAATTCGTATGAATATTCCCGATTTGATTATTGCAACAATGGAAGCTCTCCATACAAAATACAAAAAGCTGAAAGCAGAACGGAGGAGTTCTTTCATATCCAATGACAATGGGAGTGTCGACAACGTAAGTATTTGAGATATTGACTTTGTACAGTCCAACAAACAAGGGTCTTGTTGATTATAAAAACTCATAATTTTTTTTTGTTTATATGATAGCAATACTTGATGGAGCTCAAAGAAAAGGTCAAGACAATTGTCACTTATTGTGGAATGATTCCATACTTTATGACTGGAGAAGTCTATTCAAAATTGTTGCAGATTGAAGTGCAAATGAGCTAAATAATGTGTACTTGGTCGAAAAAAAGGTATCCAATTGTAAACATTTTCTCGCTCCATTCTACTACTAACGATTTACCTATACTACTTGTACAGATATTTTTTTTTATTGTAATAATATATGTTACATAATTATTGCATATTATTTAAATAATTTTGTTTATACACACTATGATAAACATTAATTTCCTTTCTATTTGTAACCTCTTCTCTTAAATAATTCAATTATTATAATTGTAATACTTTAGTTTATTTTTTGCGAAATTGAAAGATGTTTTGTACCCTAAGTAGTAAGGACTATCATGTTTGGTCAAAAGAGTACGAATTTAAACTCCAGTTAAAATTTACACACCATGGACATGGAGATTATTTGAATTTGAAATACCTCAACTGTTGTCTTTTGTATGATATGTACAATGTTATTTCATTCAAATGTCCTAATTATTTAAATAATTAATCAATAAAGTCGTCGTACTTATACTATACTACGCTATAGTATGCAAAAAAATGAAATGTTCATAACAATGTTGTCATTCAAATGCAAAACTTGAGTACACTAAATATCCTGACATGTACAGATAGTTGTCGTTTGCGTTGGTAATACCAACTTGGTATATTGCATGGAGTGTGGCGATGATTATACTAGACTATATAGTATGTCTGTAGATAAGCTTTTCCTTGATTGCTTATATCTTGCTTACACAAACTATTTTGATTGTAAAATAAATACAATAATGAATGTATGTGGGGTACAATATAGTGTAGACTTGCAGCAGAGCATTAAAAAAAGGTATTTAGAAACGAATGGGTAGCATCTGTATGAAATTTAAATGAACTCTTTCGGGAAAGCAGGATATGAGACCCAAACAGATGTGTCAATAGAAATTCTTAATTACAGGATGACATGCTATTCTGTACGTACTACTCTTGAATGTATATACAGCAGAAATTTTTATCATACTTTCCCTATGTGCATATGATAATGTGACTGACGATTCCTTTGTGCAGTAGAGTATAGCAGCGTAAGTACCGACTGCAATTTCGAATACATTCCTATATTATACTCTTCTACATATAGCTGATCAATGAAACAACATTTACAAAATCTTATATGCCAACGTAATTATATATGTCCTAGTTCATATTTATGAATGCGTAATAGTCAACTAAAAAAGTTCAGTAATGTGGAAAAAAGCCATGTGTATATGTAAAGTAGTATGAAAGTCCTCGCTAAATAGTTCAGTTTAATATATAAGTAAGTGCATGTGTGTCATATGTACAGAGTAGAAAGAAAGAGATGAATAAAATAATTGAACCGGTCTTTGGTAATAATCATTATTACTGATATCCGTCTGACGAGATTCAGAACAGAAACCAAAACCTCTCTCTCTCTACATGCATCTTTTTTGAAGTTCAAAGTTTGGACAAATTTTAAATATTATTTAAATTTTGAGGCCAAATACATTACATACAAACATTATTATTAATTAAAAGTTAGCCGTGTCAACAAAGGTGTTATTACACAAACAAGTTGTGTCTTTGGGGCATTTATTCATAGGGATTTCTCTATAAGCCAAGGGACCATTGACAGTCTCGCCGGCAAATTTTTTGAAAGGCAACACAACTTTTTTTTTATCCAGCGAAGTGTGACAAAATGTGAACTGGACGTTGAAAAAAGAAGTCAACGACACATTGTGATCTGCTGTCATTCCATCCAACACATGTTATAATATTGTAGTATTTAAATTCGATTTTGTTAGCATGATTGTCTATTAGTGAATTCTGTCGCATTCAGTTATTTATCTATACTTGTTCTCTCTCAGGGCATCAGTTCAACTTGTTTATAATAATATTTTCTTCGTTGTTTTGTGTTTTTAATTGTGCTTCTGAAGAACGTGTAGTTTCACCATAGTCTATGCATACTTTTAATTCATTAAAAGTTAATGAGACAACTTGGAGCTTTTCATGCACACAAATTTATTTATTATTTTTGTCTCACCTCACTGTACCGGCAAAAATATTTAAAGTGCATAAATGTCCTGTCAAAATTCGGGAGTTTGTGTTGTGACTTAATATAAGCAATATTTACAATTCATATCTTGTGTTTATGTGTAGTGAAATAAACTTTATCTAATAATTTGTAAAGTAACACTGATGACACTTGGTATATAGAATCTATACTATAGATTGTCATGTTGGATTGTAAAATACGTATTTCATGCACATATAATATGATATATACCGTCGTTTAGAGTCTAGACGAATCTAGGTATGTACATATGTGTGTTTATGCAACTGTCAATTTTAATGTGAATCTCTATCCTGTCAAGTTCAAAGAAGAAACCAATCCGTCCAATCAACCTTCTTGCCAATCACCCGTGCAATTTATCTTCGAAAGTATAATTTTATACATGATTCATCAAAAAGAAGTTAAATCAATATTCTTTCATCAATGTAAGCGTTATTAATAATAAGCTACAGTATTATTGAGAATTTGATGATTCCGTCCAAAAAAAGTGAATTGAAATTCCATACCTTTGGTATAACCGTAACCTGCACTTGTGACCTGACTTTGTACAAGATAGTAGCATTATACTGATGTATTCATAAACGCATATTCTTTTACTCGAACTATATCAAGCATCAAGTGAAAAAAACATGAGGATGGTAATGAATTTTATTTAAAAATTAACACAAAAATTCCTAGACAATATTTTATACAGTTTGAGAAAATAACGAATATTTTAATATTCATTGCTGGTATAGGGCAAAAAAAATAACGACTAGACTCCCTCTCATCACCTTCAGAATTAATTAGTGATAATAGTAATAAATACTCTTTCCTTGAGTATCACCGTACACGCAAGTCTAATATCAAATAACGTGTGTTGTCGTTTTGTATATGGATGTCTTTCATATTATGTATATGTATGGATCATCACAAAAATCTGAAATTACATCTCATCAGTTTTTGAAACTCCAGTCCAGAAAGCTTTTCCAACAGTCTACTAATCGAACATGCATTGACATTTGAAGCTTCCAGTTTCACTGCATGCACTCAAGTGGATACTTCAAAAATGCCTCAAAGTTCCAGTTTCTCGTATTAAAAAAACCACCGGTTCCTCTCTAAAAACAAAAACAGTTGATTATCTTTTTGTTGAAATATATATTGTATTTCGTAATTGAAGAAGTCATCATGGTTTACTCAAATAATACTAATGGATTCCCTGAAGCCTTTACAGCAGACGGTATGTTTTAATAGCTTTATTAATATAATTTTTCAATTTAGGCATTTACAAAAGTGAATTCAAAAATACATACGAGAATTTGTAAATATTTTTAAGTCTTCGTGTGGTAAATGTATCGAAATCGATCCGATATGTATTCCTCTATACATTGAAAAACTGTCCTATAACGCAACAAACTATTATGAAATCAAAAATAGAATTTACGTTGGGGTCTTGGGCTAAAATGATTTTCTATATCGATTCGCTGTCTAATCAAACAGCAGGTGGAGTCGAATTATTCGACTGGCATGAATAAAATTTGATTACCGTACATATGAATTGCATGAATATTTCTAAGCAAATGTGTATGTTTGATCTGTATAGGCATGTTTTAGAGCTCATTGTAAAGTAGAAAATTGGAAACAAAATCATTCGAGTTTTTTGCGACAGAAAATGGTTTTTGCATTCATCTTACAAACGAAGCCAATGCCTACGTGTTGATCCTATAGATACAGAATTCTGTATTACAGATTCTAAATTTTTATGTATTACTCTGAACGGATTGTGGGTAAGTCTAAGTATATGGCTAGGAAATAGAGGGGAAAAACTGGGGAATGAAGATGATACATAATCATATTCTTTAGACTTGTGGTTTATGCAGTTGTACAGTTTTCATGTCAACTGTACCAAAGACTAAAGTACTGCATTGCGTCTCAGCATTTTGTAGCATATGAACTCAAATTATATTAAAATACATATTACTTGGGAGGAGAGGGTCGGTCGACATCCACCATAATACATACTTCATTTGTATTCCGGTATGTATATGACGGGAAATCCAAAATTGTTACAGAAAAACGGCGACCCAAGACAAAAGACAAAAGGTTTGGATATAGCCGTGTGTTCCCTATAGTTTGAAATTACAAACCGTATCATTCCAGAATTATATTCCTTACTGATTTGTCAAAATTTGGTTTGGTTTGACATTTCACCTTGCATATATGACTCAAACTGTGTATTTTTTCAGATGTATCACCTCACATGCTATCGTTTTTTTTTGTAGCTTGTCAATTCAGAATATTTTTATTCTCCTACTTTATATATAGCTATGCACTAAAAAACCGTTCTCCGTTCGCCTGATGTATAGTGTTTATAAGCCATGAATATTTTATCAGATTCCCTCTTCCGTTCAACTGGATATGGAACGGAGTATACTGCCAATGGACAATAGACTATATACTGATTAGACTACAGATTATTATTGATGTATAGTGGGATATATCGATGGTTATTATTTTTTCTTGACTATATTACATCGTATTTTGCATAATATTTCCATTTGATTTTGTTCATTCCCCTCTCCCTTCAATGTATACATATGTATATGCAAATGATATTTTTGTATAATCGAAATAGGTTCAAAATGAGTTGATTGTAGAATCTTTCAGGGCTTATAAAGTCTGGTTATGATCAGAATTCATGATGGGGTTTCAAAAAGTTTCAGTAGTTTTGCGGTGGTTCATATAGTTTCATGCATATTCATCTTATGTGTGTTGGCAGTCTTTTGTGTGTAACTCATACCTTTTGGCATACGGAGTTGGAGTTGGTTGTGAGGAAGTAGAATTTCTGAGAGTTAACCATCCGTTGATTTATATAGTAGACGAGAATGACTTTCCGGGAAGCGCATGATCTAATAGAGAAGCAGTACACACATACGCATACTTACACAAATACAGTACTCCTCGACGATCTATATTATTCTCATCTACTATTTTAGGTAGAATAGTAGAACAGAATAGAATAGAAACGTGTGTGAATATAGATGGTCGTTTAAATATGAAACGAAATGGAAATGGAAATCTCTTGTCCATACGTGTGTAACATGGACCGATTATATCGTCTGGGAACCAAATTGACTCAACACTCTACATTTTTTTTAATCTAAATATCTACACATGTATTGTATATAATAAACAGTACCATCTACTCATCGTCAGTCGTTTGGCCCGCATGGTTTTTTTGGGTTTGTGCTTTTTGTGTGCAAATCCCGGAGTAGCGGAAATTAATCTTGCCGTTTAGCATACACTACCAATACCAACTATATACCATAAGTCTAGTTACCAAACTTCCAAAACTACCAGCCAGCATCACATTATCATCCTCTCTTTTCTCTATAGTCTCCTCAAATTGATTGTTTGGCAGAGTCAGTTTACAGTGTTGTTCAATTTACTCGTCGTCGTCATCGTCTTTGCACAAACATACAAACTTTCATCTTTAGTTTCTTAGTTTCTCCTGTACCCTCCTGGAGTGAGGACTGCTGACCTATTCTCATTCTGCTTCGTGTGTAATCTCCTCACTCTCTCTCTCTCTCTTTTTTTACCCGAACTGAATTCGTTACAGTGAATAAGTTTCAGTTCTTTCGGGCTTGGTAGTTTTGTGTTTCTATATAAGAAAGAGAGGGAGAAATAAGCCAGCATGTACCTATAGTTATACTTTTGACCATATCATCTGACTGCCGATATTCAATTATTGGTCTTGCGAATTGGAAATATCTGTAGTTTGGGATTCGAATGAAACAGTGACCTATACTATATATACACTGTGTACACAATGCACATGTATGTATATAGTTGGAATTCCTTTATGTGAAGAAAAGGGCCAACATTAAGAATAGTGAATATATAAAAACTGTTTTTTTATTTCTTTCCATTTACATTTAACCTGGATGGCATAGGAGATTGGAGTGTAAAAAGAATTCTCTGGGATCTCCTTGGCGGTGATATATTATATATATATGCATATGTGTGTGTATTTATTATTACACCGTGTGCGTAACACGTACCCTATCAACTATCAAGGGACGAGCATCATCTATACATCTATAGTCTATAGACCTTCCGAACTCAACATCATCCCAACAAAAGGAAAAAAGGGATGAGTTTTTTCTACACTTTTCAGCTCTCTATTCTCTGGTGATGGTGAACGCTCGTAGTCGTCGTCTACAGAGGCTCTTCTGTCTCTTGTTGCGTCTCTCAGCTATCACAGCTGAATCTGGATAAAGGTTTTTTTTCTCTCTTCAGTTCAGAGGAAAGTTTTCCTTGGTTGTGTTGGTTCTTTTTTGTAGAATTGATAGCAGGCAACAGTCACAGACAATAATATTCCCAGAGTCACAAAGTGTCACATTTACATACACAGCATTTCAACGACAAACATCCATCTTTTACAGCCAATTCAACAGATTTAAGCTGAAATCTCTAAAACAACTTAGAAAATCTGTTTTTTCCTCTCTGGATCCTTTTGAAATTCCAAAGATTTGGCTTTCCACTGCAATGTAAAAGTTGAACATTGATTCAGAATTCAAAATACATAAAGAATCCGAATATTCTCATTAGTGTAAAGTTACAAGTTTCCGGGAAGGTGAAGACTGAAGTGATAAATAAACAAGAATCCTCATTTTTCTGTGACTCTAAAAGCCGAATGAGTATATATTTGAGGTTAAATGTTACAAATGTTTTCATAGCAAGTCAGGAGGGACAGTGACAAAATTTGGAAGTGAAGTTTGACACACACCGACGTGCTATAGAGATAATACAGTTTATTGTGATATATATATATATATAAAATAGGCAATGAAAAAGAGGAGACAGACGGAACTGATGAGTAAATAAACTGGATTGATGTGTTTTATAGTTGGTGGTGAAAAGGAGGAAAACAGTTGAATTACTTGGCTGTGTATTTAAGTAGACATAGTCGCTGGATTCTGCACATTAGTACACATACACAGTACTTGGAATCCGTGAAAATAGTAATAATACGAACGGGAATGAGATGGTGACGAATCGAGATTTTTCAGTGTTGAGTCTTCACACGAATTGGTGTTTTGGTGTGACATTGGATCTTTGGCATCATTCGTCTCTCTCCTGCTCAGTTCTCGGGATTCCGAGTTCATATATGAAAACTTTCTGTTCGTTCGTTCTCTCGAATGCAGCACAGTACAGCAGCAGTGCTGTGAGCAAGAGCAAAAAATTTTTACTTTGGAAAGCAACCGAGTTGAAAGTTAGCACACGCTCGCCACGAGCTCTACAGTCTCAATCAGGGGAAAGAGGCAGACAGTCGGCAGTCGGCATTTCAATGTTTCGTGCTCATGAGTAAAGAAGCGAGGAGCAAAAGTATAGCTCAAACATTCTCTACTCACGTTTTATTTTATTTTCCTCCTCAAGTGAAAAAAAAGTCATCATCTGCAAGTCGATTAATAAACATACTGCAGTGAACTCTCTACACTTATTTTAAAAAAAGTTGTTAAACATCCACAAAGTTAATTTTGTGGGTACAGCAGATCATTTCGTTTTCGTGTGCCCGGTTTCTTTTTTCTCTCTCCTCCCTTCAAAATTGTTCAGATGGTTGGGACATAGAGAGAGAGAGAGAGAGAGAGATAATGTGTGGACTCGTTCTGTTCACATTAAAAACAGTTAGAAACAGAGACACATCATTTATTTGAATTGTACAGAGACAGAGACGCTTCTCTCAAGTGTGCTGACTGAACGTCATCGTCATCGGTGTGTGTGAGTGAGTGTTTGTGTATATGTATAAGCAAGTGTATGTGTATTCTATGAAGAGGTCATTAAATTCAATTGTTTTCCTTTCCATCTAGAGAATCTATAGACACACACCACACACACACACACACACAAGAACGGGCAAACACTTGCCATTGTCAATATAGCTGTATAACTTAAAATAGTAGTAAAATAGTTTACTCTCTGGGTGGAAATTATCCGGAGAAATTCGTTAAAGATGGTGTTTGGGAATTCAAAAGACAAACGTGCTTTGCTTCACTCATTTGAGATGAATCTCAATGGGAAGGATAAAGATTATGCAGTTGACAACGGTACGTCTTCATTCATTCATTCAATTTCATTCGACACTTTGTAATTCTACACACACATGCATGCACGGATGGAAATCAAAAGTGTAACCGTATACTCCATTTATTGTTATTATTATTTTATTAATAGCAGTCTCATTGAAACTTCAAAATCAGGGATTGCTATAGTTCGGATATTTGAGAATGTATAGTGACTTTGACTAATTGAAATGATAAAATGCCTTAACAGACCGAAAAATATTTGTCAACGTGCAGAACACTTGAAAATGATATTATAATATTCCTTTGAGCCTTTGATGTTTGCCCCATTGTATTATTTTTTTATGGATGTGTCTTGATGATATTTTATTAAATCTAAGTCTAACTTGTAAGTATCCAGCATCTATAAATTTCCTTAACCGCCTCCTATCCTAATAATTGCAAGTACAATTTAGTTTGAATAGGTAAGGAGACAACGGAAAGAAAGATAAGGGTGGTAAACTTTTAAAAGGCGCTTTGTGAAATGGAGATTTGGAGATGTGCTATATAACAAGGATAGAAGTAAGATGTTAACGGGTTAGCACTCACACATGCTTTCGGTTTTGTTGACTTGTGTAGATAAAGATAAGGAAAGGCAAGGAATTCGACGACTTTCTGAAAGCAACTGCTGTGAAACATGTATTTTGTACAAACTTTATCTCCTCTGCTCCTGTGTTCATCGCCTGTGTAACTGCGGAAAAATTAGTGTATAGAGTTCGTTCACAAGTATATATGTATAGAGTTTGAGCATTGACAATTTCATTTGGCTCTTCCTTCGTTTCCCGTTCACAATTAATTGCATCAGCTGGAAAGACATTGATCTTCCGACATTCAGGAGTTGGAACTCGAGAATAATTTAATGCGTATATGATTAGATACCGAGTAATCAACATATTTAAAAACAATAGTCAAAACGGAAAACATTGCAAATTTCAAACTCATTTGTTTATTCTGCATAGCCGCATTCTCATTTCAATTATGACTAATGCAAAACATAAGGTTGACTTACAATGTGCAGGTACATAATACCTAAGTATGTAATTAATCATTAACCGTGTTTATTATGCATTGAATGAATTCAATGTTTTGGCTCTTCAAGTATGTATTTCTCCAATCATATTTTATCATCACCAATACATGCGGGGAATGGTACAAAAAAAACAATACAACTTGTTTAGGTATAATTGGTATTTGTGCATTTCTGGGTCATAGTTTTCATTCGTCGAGGATTTTGCATATGTGCCAGTAAAAATGAGAAATTATTTTATTCGTGTTGATATATATACAAAAAAAAGGAGAATGGCTTATTTATTGGGATCTAACGATGAGTACGACGAAAGAAACGTTTGAGTATTGAAATCATGTATACAAGTGGAGAGTTAATCCTTGAAGAATCAGAGTAAAGAGTAAAAAGTAGGTTTCACTGTGACTGAATGACTACTTTACAAAGTTACGCACGTGTTAGACAAAGATTCATAATTTTTGATTTTGGCTGGAGTTACTGACAGATATGAGACTCTTCATTAGGCTTAGTTATGAGAGCATCAATTCCGTGATAAGAATAGGATTACTTACGAAAAGTTCCTTGAAATTCTACAGTCATGCTCTAAAGTCTAAAGTCTTTTATATATAATAATATACGTTTGTCAAATATATTCGTCTTCACTCTTTCGCTCTCTTTCCCTGGCCTGTCTTGTCAGAGAGAGTGAAGAGTGAAAACAACAAAAAGAAAATTGTAAAACGAAAATTATTTTTTAGTTTTGTGACATGGCATTTTGGATTTTGGACAATGATATGTAAGAAATAATTGCGAGAGAAAGAGAGGGTAAAGAGACTGGAATGATGCATTGGCAGTAGTACAGAAACTCTTTTCATCTCTTCAGCAGTCAGCAGCAGAGTTTGCTTCAAGAAGTTTCTTGAGCTCTTTTCCCTGGACTGACTCGATTGAACTAGTTGAACTATATTATTATAGTCAGTCGCAGAAGGAAAATAGCAATGCAATGGAAATGAAATATCCAATTACTGATAGTTGACAAACATACTTTGATATATGAAGTGAAAGTTTCAGACTTCTTTTCCTTCCACGATGAGATGAAAGAGCTTTTAAAGGGAGAAACTATATATTTTGTTTTAGTTTACGTGTTCAATTGGTTTTTATTTTATTATGCATGCATACAAATAGGAAATTGTAGTGATGTGATGTGATGTGATGTGATGGGTAGATTAGATGGGTAGGAGGTCTACAGTCTACAGGCAGGCAGATAGACAGAAAAATAAATGACGATGTTTAAAGCGAAAAGGAGATAAAAGATGAAATATGGGATATATATAGGTAGGTATGAGGTATGTGTGCAAGTTGTGAATTGTGGAGGAAGGTGAGAGAGGAAAGGTATGGGAACTAAAAATAATCTGTAGAGATGAAAGAAGGAAGAATTTTCTATTTCGGGGTATTGTCTTTTTTTCTTTCCTTCTTCTTTTTTCTTCTCGTTCTATACTCGCTGGATTTCGTGGACGAGGAAGTGCATTCATACTTCACTCACTCAATTCAGTAGTACAGATATATGAGACACGAGGAATACATACGCATGTGGTAACAAAGTTATGGTATGTAAAAAGTGAATTACGTATGCATGGAGGAATGCGAAAGTTGAAACTGGAGGGAGGATCACTTGCCAAATCTGATTAGACTTAATGATCCTCAGCCCTCAGTCTCACCACCAGGCCTGAGCAGCTCGCCTTTATTTCTTTCCATTTTGTTCCTTTTTTACTTCATTTCCTATTACTCGTCTGCATCTTCATTTCACAGTTTTTTCCCCCGTTAATTTTGTCACCTTCATTTTTACAACCATTGATGATGTCCTTAGTGTTTATATAGCATAGGTATATACAGTAGCTCAAGTCAGATAGCTCCGTAATCGGTTCAGCTCCGATATTCTTTTTCTTTTCTTTTTGTGAGCGTTTAAACACCATTCGCACAAATTTATATTTTGGTATTGTTACCTCCCCGAAAAAAAAATAATGTTTTATTTTTTTAGTTGGTTTCTTTTATGTTTTGGCGTGTTTTATTCGACAGTGCTCTCCTCTGTAACCTTCAGATGTTGATTCATTGAACTCGGTGACATTTTAATGAGGTTGGGAATTGAAAATTCTTGAGAGAAATTCTAACGTCTGATTGCTCTGATAGTATTCCTAAAACATTTATCACGAGCGGAGAGAGCACGTAAATCAGTTACTCTGGTTTTTTTTAGTACAGTCCACAGACCAAGCAACAACGTATTTTTGTACAAGGAAAAAAACTATATTTGATTCTTATTTTAGTATTTTTAGTCATAAGTTTGTCTTAATCTTATTTGAAGGAATATGGACGATAAAAATGTAAAAGTGAGGGAGGACCATAAAAACTTTCGTACTCATACTCCAAACAAATCATTTCCTTTTTTTAACAATTAGACTACACCAAGTCTGTCATTTAATTTCCCTGTAGTAGTTTCCATTTGGGACATTCGTTTCATAACTAAACGTTTGTATGAATTAGTTTACTGCAAAAAATTATGTGGATAAGGCGAGAGACAGTTTTTTCCTCAGTGTTCTAGTGATTCTGCATTATATTTGACTCTTGGGACGGTGTAAATAATTTAGGGGGAAAAGGTTGAGTATTTTTCTTGTAGCAAATCCATGTAGTAATTTCAAAGATTCCAAACGCTTGTAATATTAGTCTGTAAAAGTACTTGTGTATAGTTTATATGGGCAGAATAGGGATTCAATAAATATTTATAATTTGTATAATGTACAATTAAGTGTGGAAATTGCTCATTCGTCGAGTGAAATGAGCCTGCGAATGAGGAACAAGAAAAGACAAAAAAAAATAAAAATTAGGAAAAGGTTATTGTTCTTTAAGAAGTGACGTCTTACGTAAATAGTTTTTGATGGTAAAAGCAAACAGACTTAAACTTGAACGTGCTTTTCCCTCACTTTCTTGGCAACCACTCACTCAGTTGCTCTCTGATTCTGAATACTCTACATCTATACATCTTCTACATCCACACAGTATACACACCCATATACTTCCACGATAAAAATCCAGCCTAGTATAAAAGTCGGCTGCTATTTCCACAGTGGGCTGTTTTCGTAAACATGTAAAAAAAATGTAGAATAACTTTTAGACAACATCAACTTTAGATGTTATGTTAGACATCAGAAGTTAGAATCGATGCAACTCTTAGAAATTCCATTTCATTATTCCCTCTTCAGTTCACGTTCAACAATCTCTCTTTCTCTTTTCCTCCATTCACAAGCAAACTATAGAGCTCACATGCTTTCAGCACACTATTTAATTATTTTTGCTTCTCTCTCTTTTATGTACATACATAGAATTGGTTGAGGGTCCGGACTATCGAAAACTTTGGCTATATATATAACAGCCTTTGCAGTCTTGTATAGGTGTACCCGATACCGTTTTAGTTTAATGACACCATTTACCTTGAATCTTGTATTTTCATGTTAATGTCTGAAAATGTGGGTAGACTTTCTGTGATAGAAACCCATAAAATTTAATATTAGGACAATATCTTTGCGGAGGCACGATGTGCGTTAAACTCCGTTACATAACTTGAATGAAGATTTCCAAGTTGAAGAAGGAATTTTTTACAGTCATTTTTTAAAACGAAATAGATAGAATCTTAATTGAAGTTATTTTCTAAGATTTGTAAAAGGATTTTTTGATCCCTCAATGTTTTCTTTAGCTTTGCATACAATTTGATAGTAAAAGGATCAAACAGGGGCTGTATATATTATATAGTGGTTTGTACACTGCTGACTGTTGAAAAAAAAACATTTTATCTTAACGTGCTAACGAAACAACTAAAGTAAACGGAAAGTTAAAATCTATGTACACTTGAATCCCATCACACACGATGCTTTCGTCAAGCAACCTGGTCTTCTTTTTTTTCTAGAACTCATTCATTTCGGGATTTACAAAAATAAACTCATTTAAAGAAGACGATGGATGCGGCTCAGTAGTTTTTCGAAGGTGAAAGTAGGTGAGTGTGTGGGTTGGAAGAAGAGGCTTACATTACCAAACTGTGTCATTAAAACATAAGTTTTATTTGAAGTCTGTAGTATTTAACATATTACGTATCATCATATATGCCATAGTTAACAGTTTCATCTTTGCTACCTCGACATTCTCAAAGCCCCGTTTCAACATGAAATGCACAAATAATTAATATTCCAAATATTAGAAAATGCTGTGGATGGATTTTGTATGCCAATGTTTACATTTAACATCTACGATATTTATTGATTTTAGGATAAAACTTTTCTATATACATAGACGATTTAAATTGGGTCGATATATACTTAAAATCTCCCTTAATAAACATGGTCATTTATTTACATTAATGAATGAAGTATTCAGTTTCTGATTTGGGCTGCTGTATCTTTTTGTAACGGATGGTGTGACATGGAATTTATAGTTTCAAGAATACGCTCTGACGTGTATAAACGTTTCATATATCATTTAACATGTATTTTTTTGTTACAAAATCATAATAAGTAAAATGAAATGAAATGGCTGTGAGAATGTCCAATTAAAAACATGTCCTGCTTTTATTTTATTGTTTAACGAACCATGGAGAACATTTAACATTTGAATTATCATTTATTTATATATATATTTATGTATGTGGGATCCAGTCCGGAAATCTAAATGCAAATAAATGCGTAAAGAGATAGACTCTTCCAATTTTTCAGAAATCTATATGAATGGAATGAAACACGTGAATGTGGAAACTGGTGTCATATAGTTAAATATATCCCCGTGCGCACTTTTGATATAGCTAATAGCTATTAGCTATATCCACAACTTGATAGCAGTAATTATGATTACAATGGAAGAAGAGCGAGTGTTTGTTTCTAATAAGAAAAAAATATGGAGGAAAGTCGGAAGTGACTGTGTGTCTCTCCTTCATTAACGTATTAAATTATGCATTGCTAGATTAATAGAGTTTACTTAAGCAAGCTTCACTGCTCTACTGCACATGAAATTGAAAACAGACAGAGTTTTGTGTTTAGGGAATTCGGGGGTGAGCTCGTAATACTGTCAGCATGATCATGTTATTTGGTATCCTTTCATTCCCTAATCAAATGCACTTTAACACACAGAGTCTCTTTTCTTTTCTCGGTATGATGAACCAGTAAAAAAAACTTCACATTTAAATGGTAAAGAAAAGAAAGAGAAAAGACTACGAATTGTCAGCGTCTATTTCCCATTTAATTTAATTTTTTTCACATTTGCGGGTTGCAAATTGGAATAAAAGCTCAACCAAATGTTAATATTTGTGTACGGTCCCATTTTTCACGTACAGAATAATAATAAAATCGATAGTACTTTGCTATTATACATATATAGATTTGGGAAATATTGATTGCTGTCCCCACAGCGGCACATTATTTAGCTTTGGGTTTTGACTCTATTGCGAGGGAGTGCATATATTGATACTTTGATACCTATATATAGGGAAAGCTTATACTTATAACTTTGGAAGGATACATAAATTGAATAAATCGGTTTATTCTACGTTCCTTGTGACTTTGTGGCTTCTTGGGGGTAATCTTTTGACAATAATATCGTATAGCAATATGTACACACTGTGTGTGTACGGGTAATGGAGGTGCCGAATGAAACTGCTGACACGAGAAAGCACTTTATTATCAAAAAAATGACTCTTCCGCCTTGATATGACCCTCGACCTCGTCTATAATGCGGATTAAAATCTCAACTCTTATTTACGCTGCTTTTTTCTGACAGTAAGAGAGAGAGAGAGAGTAAGACGTAAAAATCCTTGTCATTGATACATTTCTTTGAGGAGGACACGGAATCAGGGAGATCTTTGTTGTTTAACCTTTTCATGAAAACCGAAAACGTCAGATGAATTTATTATGCGCAGAAAATGTGAACTTCCGGGATTGATTGAAGAATTTTATCACATAATGCAGAGATATTTCATCGTCCATGTATCTTACGAATCCATATGCACATTCACCATACATAATATAATTCTAGTCTAGATGATATTAAAGGGAAACATAATGAAAGAGCTCTTTTCCGGAGAGCTGTAAAATTCTTTCTTCGTTTGAATGTGGAAGCTTGCTTGTCTGCAGAATCTACAACTTTTCTTTTTTTTGTGAGAATAGAACAACGGGTTCAACTCATCTCAATTTTTAATATCGTTTTTATATTTGTTAGCTTTGCATTAGGTATATACAATTATTTAATTGAAAGGTTTCTTTCAATATTTGCATACAGATAGTCTTTTAGTCATTGAAATCAGTGTGCACACACTGCACACACGCCAAGTATACTTTAATCAAATGAAAGACAGTTACAAATGTTCTTTTGTCCATGTTGTACTTGTACAGAGTAACTTTTTCTAACATGATGTTTGTTGGTGTTTTCAAGTGAATCGAAGGGTTGGATTAATCTCGATAGCGTACCAAAACAAAATCTAAATAAATCCTTTCGTATAGTAAACAACGAAAGGATTCTTGACCTAGAAGTTGCACAGTATTGTATATAGTATGTATTCAGCATGTATGTACATACTACATGTATGATGGGAAATGAGGGATTGGATGGACTGAATAAGGAGATTAAAGACAAGAGGGAACAAATTAGTGTAGTAGTCTGCACAGAATCCAAAATAAAAACAGATGATTAATGAAGAACTTTTTGATATTTCTTGAATGTTTCCAGCTGCCTTCCAGACAGTACGAAATCACATTGCCTCCTTGGATCAGCAAAGCACGGATCTCATTTTCCTCAAGACCCTCATGGAGTCTCCCATCATGAGTCATCTTGTCAAAGTAAGTTTTTTTTCTTTTCCTCCTCTTCATTTGTAATAATCTCCTGAATTGAAAAAAAAGTGAAAGTCGGACAGGGAAAGCTCGTGTAATTCGTGTAATTAATCAATTAATTAAGTTGAGCAAACTCTTCCGTCTACTACATATTTACCTTCACCATTTCAAGACTTTACTGACAATCGACGCTGTTCTTTTCAATTTAAATTAAATTAAGAAGAAAAAAACTGCACGTTTTTTTTTTTTTTTTAAACCTTGTCGTGTTTTCCAAATCCGTCTAATCTGAAGCTCGCGTGTATCTTTAGATTTCCCTGTCGTAATCCATCGCTCTTTCCCTTTTCATTTCCGTTCTTTCCCGCTTTTATTCCTGGATTCACCAAGACCGACACACGTCCGATCATTAAATCCAAATCGATATTCTCGGGTTCCTTTTTTTTGACAGGGGTAAAACTTTGATCAGTTTAATACGAGTGCTACCACATGCAATCAAATTTAAACTTGAAAACCAAAGTGTATAGAATATAAAATATCAAATACCATTATCGAGCGTATTATGTCACACAATGATAAGAAAAATGTAACAAAAAAATAGTAATATTTATTTGTGAGTGTGAGTATATAATGCTCCAATGCTCGCGTAATATTGGGGCATTTAATTTAATACATCATTAATTAAATTATATATTATGAATTTTACTGGACGTTTCCGTATAAAAAGTACATAGTTTCTCTATACATATTTGGATATTTAGAATCATGGCCATGCAATATCGCACGTGTCATTTGTGTACATTTGTATGCTCAGATGCATAGTAGGTAATTTGGTATGGAGAATGTTGCGTGTCTGGTATTCTCGTCAAAAACTCGAGGATAAATGTATATATTCGTATATGTTCAGTAAGTTCAGTTTTGTATCGTTCCTATAAATATTTGGAGGACTCTCTGCACATGTATCGAACCATTAAACTCCTTTTTTTTACTCGTATAAAAGAAATCTTGAGCTTAAGTTTTATTATAGATTTGGTTTTATTTATTATTCCGACAAGGAAAATCGATTTCAAGTCTGGCTGCATGCTTAAACTGATGAAACTTCCATGTGGACCTCCGGATTTTTTGTTTTTAGGTTTTAGATTTGAGAGACAGAGAGAGGTAGAGAGACTAGAGAGTGAGAATCTTGGCGTAAAGTGTAACGTCCATACTTACTAACTATTGTAACTATGTACATACAATGCAGTCACAGTTGTTGACTTTGCCCGGCTGTTTGTTCCGGTATATAGAATTTATTGATTGAAAAAAGAGAGAAAGTACTTTTGACCACTTGAGCGTGTCTTTTACTCCTGAAATTTTCCTTCAAAATTTCTTATATGTGCAGATAGATTTTTCTCATTTTACTTTTCAGTAAATATTTCGTAAATGCAGAACAGTTGCAATATAGAAAGTTCAATGAGGAAAATTGATTTGATGGAGTGTTGAGTATATTTGCATTTCTATATATGGAATGACGTTGCTTTGAAATGATAAAATTAACCTAGTTTTTTTTTGAGGTTTCTCAAGTACTTGAAGAATCTTATTCTATTCATAATTCTGACATTTGTTTTACAAGTTTTCACAATATTTTCTCTACTGCATTTACTTTTCCTTGCCCCGCTTCCCTCTTCCATTTCACAATGTCGTCGACACAGAGGGATCCAGAAATAAAGTCTGTACTTAAAAATAAATTTCAATATGTATGAGATGTCAAATGATATTCAGTGCAGTCATTTTAACTGCACTTGTGGCAAAACTATACTCTTTTTTTTGTTTTTGATGGCAAAAACGTCTTTCTGTTCCCCGTTAACACATTCGCCTCGCTCCATTTAATCCTCTTTTCATCTTGTCTATGTAGTCAAGTTGTGTGCGAGTAACTATCTCCCTCTAAATATTTAAAATCCTCATTTCATTACACATTATGTGTTTTGTGTTTCCCCTGCTCTTTTGACGTCATCACTAAAAGAAATCAAAGGTGAATGGAAACAAGGAAATGCTTCAAGTAGAGCAATTACACAAATACTTAAATACAGTGTGACAGTTTGAGATTTGTATATATGTACTTTCTACTGGAGGATCATTCAAGTCAAATGCAAATGCAGAGAGAGCAAACGAAAGAAAGAAAGATAGAGAGAGAGTTGGAAAGAGTGGAAGAAAGCATGAGA
>JAIUND010002376.1:0-22982 GCA_034699125.1 Gisinianus flammeolus
GCGAGCGAAGCGAGCGCTATAAATACTTTTGGGTCACACTTTGTTTTTTTGCATACATGCGTACATATGGCTAGAACGCATAGACACACAACGCGCCGCTTAAGCGGCGGGCCCCTTGCTAGTAATAAATATAAAGAGGGAAAGCTTCATAACTTTTAAGACCTATACAGCTAAACTAATAGGGAAAAGTTGAACATGCTTTCTTCGTAAATGTGTTCATATATTCCCGTTCGAGTTCAAGATAAGTTGAATGAATGAACATGGAAATGTGAAGAATTGGATGGAGGTAAAAGTAGTGACGTATGCTAACTTTATTTAAGAATTTAAAGACCAAGTTTCTGGGACAGACTAAATGAAATTAGTAATTCAATTCCACAGAATTTCACATTGCGCACACTCAAGTATTTGTATTTCTATTTGGAAGGAAGAAATATATGCACAGCTCGTGATTACTTATGACTTCAGCCCTATAGCTATGTATGACTACCTATGAACGCACAAAAGTGTGTCGTTTGTGTTTGTAGTTTGAAGTTGGAGAACTTGTCACGTTCCAAGTTGGAAACGCCTATAAAATATTTAATTTTCCTTAACAAGAGCTTGAGCAAATGACCCTGTGGATTACGGATTGTGTTGTTGTGGATATTCACAATATGAAAAAGTGTGAAGGTGTTTATTACTTATAGATATATTATGACTTATGACAACTTGGGCCAAGTTGCATGTTTTTTCTTGAAACGAGCTCAAATCCTCATAAAAAATGCTCATAAAAGTGACAATATACTTTTACTACAGATATGAAAGCTGTATACACACAAAAAAAATGTTGTGAGAGCCCAGAACTTACCCAGCATTCGGGGCGCACCTGAAACTCCGTTCATTGACCCTAAAGAGATGACGAGAGTTGCCAGCAAGAGTATCCATTGACTCATCTTGATGTACTTGTTCCGTGTAGAGTAGACACCGTTTCCTGTAATTCCACGTAAATACATCATCATTATTATTTCCACAGTCAAGAGTCCCACGAAAACTCCTACCATTTTTCTTATTATTTCTTTCATCATGGAATCCCTCATATAGAACTTTGTTCTACAACTCATTAACAAGTTTTCCCCGTCAATTTCTGTTCAACAGTCAGTTTTTGTTTTTGTTTTTTTTTTGTTTTGCAAGAAAACTTAACGATTGGGATTTAAAAAAAGGGCAGCAATGACAGCGTCTGACTAAAATGACATAATTCATATGAAATAAATTGCCAACATCCAAGTGTTGCTTCCTTAATAAATGGGGATTTATATAGGAGACTGAAATGAGAAATAAGTACTGATGGAAAATACAAACAACGATGAGGAAGGATCAACGACTGAGCCCAAATGAAAACGATCATGAGTTGTGTTTGATGGTATTTTTAGCTTGAAATAAGCACAAAAACATCCATAAATCTCAATGATGTCCTCCCCTCACGTATATATACTTACTTACATACGCCTTCCTCGGAATCGTTCCACTACAAAATATATATATGAGATGAGAGTAGGTCATGAATATTGAATGGAATATGTATGTACATGTAGACGGGATTGGATATCGTGCAAAGATAATTCATATAGATTATTGTAGACGACTAACACACAGCGACTACAATAGAACAGAAGATGCATCATAATAATGAAATACAGTGTGAAGTGTGAATGCGTCCGGACTACAGAGCTTTTATATTTCCTATATAAAACTAACAATAGTTTGACAATCCTGAGATCCTGATACCATTTAACTTTCACTCTGACTTCACTGTTGTGGTTCTCGCTCTCTCTCTCTCTCTCTCTCTCTCTCTCTCTACAATCTCTAGTGTTCCTACTCATGCATGTTTGTTGAATGAAAAAGTGAGAGAGAGAAGGGTGTAGTTACGAGGATCCAGAAAAGAACTGACGTGAACGTAATACGATAAGGAATATTCATTTTCCCCCCGTCCTTCACCCTTAAACCCTGCACACAGTACACAAGAACGCCATTCACATCAAAATATGGATCGAATTTCCCTGTTTTTCTCTGTGAGAGAGAGTGTGTGCGGAGAAAGTTGGCTGGAGAAAGTGACTTTGGAATTGGGAGAGAGAGAAAGAGAGAAATATAGAGGAGCATGAAAAATTCGATTTGGAATGCCAACTTGGCTTACCCAAGAGAATATCTCATGTATATGCTGCTATGGAAATTTCCAACGCCACACAAGTCTCTCTCTCTCTTTCTTGTACTATGTGAGATTTCCACATTTCCATTCACGTGAACCAAAAACTACCAAGCAACAGCTAGCAGGCTCTTGCTCATCCATCCTCATTCAATTCTCTTACTCTCATCCTAAACTGAGCTCAAGAGTCGAATACAGTTTGTGCATATGCATAGTTGGTCATAGTATTTCCTGGGGCTATGGGGAAGCCTCACGTCAAAGTCAATTGCACAGCGCTCTATTTTTCGTTACACTCAGGATGAAAGAACAGACTTTTTGAGGCTAACTTTAGCTCCTGCTTTCTCCTTTCTTCTTTTATTTTTTTATTTTGAGCATGTCCTTTTTCGTTTTACATCTTAGACATGGTTTCAGTAAAAGTATAGAAGTAGTAGTGATGTGGAGCTTGGGAATGACGACATTGGGGAGTGGATGATGTGGGCTTCCAACGCTTCCCGAGTTGAAGTAAATTGAAAGGCGGAAAGTCAAAATACGATTAACATTCACTTGTGCTCTCACAAATCATGTTGGAGATGGGATGCTAAATTTAATTTATAATTGGAAATGGAAAGTTTCTCTCTCTCTCCTTTTCGTTCACATTATATCGGCAGTCAAGTTCAAGTCGCGTTTCAATTGAAATGAACCAAAAGAATGAAGAAGAAAAACTGACGGGAGAGCACCTGAATCCACAATCTAGAATCTTCATTGAAACTCTTGCACATTCATTCCCCCCTGTAAAAAGTACAAATACACATGAAAAAAAAGTTTTCATTTTCCTTGCAATGAAAATTTTATTCTCATTAAGAAATCCCAAATGTTTCCCATGTCATTTGCATATTCTTCCATCTTATGGACTAGTCTATATGTAGGTTTGTGTTTTTGTTTGGAGAACATTTGATAGAGAAGTGATGTGTGGATAATGTTCGTATAGTTCACAATTCCCTGCTGGGCAGCGAGCGGGGCAACGGAAATAAGAGAGAGAATAAAGTCTAACTGCGTAAAATGCGAGGGGAAGTCTAGAGACTGCATTAGAACAGAGAATGAGAAACAGAGAGAGAGCGAGAGAGAGAGAGAGAGAGCGAGAGATTGTGAGCCGCGAGAAAGTGTACAGAGAAATGAAACTTGAACAATTTACTTTACTCGGAGCTCCGTTGAGCTTGGCTGGGCTTAACTGTGATAATTTGGATATAAAATGTTCAATTTGTTCTCTTGTACGGATTGCGTAGGCGTTCTCTCAACGTAGCACACAGACAAAGAGAGTTTCAATTTCAAGTCTCACCAAAGATTTGTCGTCTTTACCTTTACAATTCGTAATATACAAATAATACTCATCTATTTTCATTCTATTCCACTCTAACAGACTAATTCAAAGGAAATATACGATATAACTCTGGGAATAAATGCTATAAAACCACTAACAATAAGAATGTTCAAAGCTTTTTTTCTCCTCAAGTTTGCGAATGTGGATGCTCATCCGCTGTATTTGGTATATATATCTGTACAGATATAGTAGATTTTGTGAGATACATGGTTACCATTTATGTACTATCTGTACTCTGTACTTGACTTGAAACTGTTATTGATTGTGTTTTGTATTCCAACTGTAACCACGATGGAATCTCAACGTAAACTGATCGCGACTTTTGATCCTCACAGCTTCCAAGTCACTCCGAACCAAAAACCACAGAGAGAGTGAGAGAGAGAGAGAGACAGATGAAGTTTTGTTTGGTGAGTAAGTAAGTAGCGTGTTTCTCTCCCTGAGGAAACTTTTTACATATCTATGCAGGATGACGACATGAAAGAAATGAGAGTACCGGGAAATTGGGTTATCTGTGATTGTTATTCCGGGCAAAACAGATGAGTTCTCAGCCTAGAGCAACATGAAACGTCTAAACATAGCCCAAAGTTTCCGCGTAGGAACGAACACATCATCACAATGTGACAAGTTCGTGAAAATGAAGTTTTCTTTTTGCACTGCCCCCCTGAGTTGAGAATGAGAATTTAGAGGTGCAATTTGTAACCGACACTTGAAATGTCCAGAAAAAAAAAGAGTTTTCATACAAATGTCTTCGTCAAACTTATTTTTCAGTTTTAAGGTAAAGAAGAGTAGGAAAGTTTTTTTTTTTGTTGTTGTCTTACTGCGAGAAATACAAAGTATTTTGAAACATTCCTTTTTGAATTTCAACGAGTTTGAAAGTATGTCGTTCTAGTCATTTCAACTTTCCATCAAGTCCTTGTAATACAAAAATAAAAACTAAATGCAGGTTTAGATACATATTCGTATTCCAGATAAAGAAAGCAAACGATTGATATGCTAAAGAAAGAGTTTAAATCTGAGTAAAAATAGAAAGACTTGGGATTCAACGAGTTTGGAAGAAGAAATGCATGATACAATCATGACGTGACGAAATATCTGCATAATATGTAAGAGTACTGAACTTTTGTCTGGAGAGAGAAACTATTATGGCTGCATTCCTCCCAGCAAAATAGAGAGATGCCATTTAAATAAAGAAAATTACCCAGATTGTTTGTACTGACTGTGAACTCCTCAAGTTACGACATACAGATCGACTTGGAGAAATATAATGTTAATAAAAGAAATAAATAAAAGAAGGCTTAAAAAATAAATCTCTCATTAAATCATAATGTTCATTTGCCATAAAAAATTCAATTCCATTCATTCGACAGGGAATTTGGAGTTCCCAGAGCAGGCTTTTATATGCAATCAGTTTAAATTAATGAAGAATTAATTCCAACAGGGTTTTATGGACATGTGCTGAATAACATTGAATAAAATACATACATGGAAATCAACGGGAAAATGAATTGGTTCATTGAAAATGCTCTATTTAATAAAAAAAGAGATGTGGGATTTTCAACGTTCATTTCCGAATTCATCAAGGTTTCTCAACTGGAATTAGTTCACCTTATATAGAATTTGCAAAGGCAATGAAATGAAATATGTAAGTACGTTTGTATTCCATTACTTGGCATTACCAATTGGTCGGCACTACCGACCGTTTCACTGTAACTACAAAAATGAAAGTTTGGCCGGCCACGACCACATCACAGTTTTGTATTTTAACTATTATATATTTGAAAATGAAATGAGGAAGTTGATGCATATTTTTTGTTGGTTGGAAAGAAAGGAGGACGAACGGAAAAGCCTTCATTTACTTGGTAATTTTCACTCTCATATCACGCACATGCAATATTCACATTTATGAAAATGTGTGTTTGTGCGTGTGTGGGCCATACATTGAATATTAATTTGCCTTACTAAATGCTCCAACCCCACACATTATCCGTGTCACGTATTATGTAGGACAGTTAATCGATATAGATTTCATTCAGACTCTCGTCATGTATTTATCATGTAAACGAGGGAGAGAATGAGAATATGTGTACTTTCACCCTGAAATTCTTTTTCAATCGATAAACCTACACACAGTACACACATACACATACACAAACCGCTCCAGTTGTACATGGTAATGCAAATATGTAGGCACAACATTATTTATTGATGTGCACATGTGAACGAACCTGTTGCAGCCATTTCTTCAAGTCAAATGGAACAAAAGTTGTGGCGTAATTGTATTATAGGTCGCCTTCAAGGAGCTACAAGTTTGGATTAAAATCCTGCTAGAAATGTTACTGTAATATACACCCATTTTTGACTTGACTCACATTTATCCATCTTTTATCCATTCTTGACTGTCCTTCCTCGCCTAAAAAAATAATATTCAAAAAAGGCTGTCTGTTTGTTTGTCTCCGTTTGTATTGTAAACAATTCGATATTCCCTAACCCATAATTGTATCTGTAATTCTGTACATAACAAAAAACAAAAACAAACTCATCAGGAATTCTTATAAAGAACGTTGAAAAACCCTCAAATCCAAAATTTATAACCGAAACTATGGATAAACAGTCGTTGTGGAACTCTCATTTATTATCATTCAAATATGTAATGGATTTTCATTTATAGATCCCCCAAAGGACTTTGTGTGCGTCCTTCACGGAAAATTTGAACTGATGAGTAAAGGTGAACTTCAACTTGACACTTTTTCAATATACGTAGATTAATCGATTGACGGTATATGACGTAGGTATATAATTTATGTCTGTGTACGTGTGTGTATTTGTGAACCTGGGAACTAAATACAATGTAATGTTTACCTATATGTATATGTATAATAATAAATGTACATAATGGGATTGTGACAGTTGAGAGGATGGATGTGCTAAAAGTTCTGTACATTTTCACTTTCACAATTATTAACGACAAAACCTAACGACCAATTCAATGCCGTCAAAACAAAGCTGATGATAAAAAAGAAGAAAGGCAACTTTTCTCTCTTCAATTGCAATTTCCTTAACAAGTGATAGAATAAAACAAACGTAACTGTCAGTTGTTTACACTACTATATAAGTTTCAAATTGTTCTCAACTTATACTCACACTCACGATCACAGTAAAAACAATCGTAAGAATGGCAATTGGCGATAATTCCATGCACGTTCGGGAACTGGAGATTCTTAAAAGTTTGTGTTGTTGAAAACTAACATACATATTCTAGTGAAACAAGAGTATGTATAATTCTGTTATCTAAAGAACAATAAAGGAATGAGTTTCCATTAGAGACGGAGACAAATTCAATCATGGAAAATTGAATCCTCAATCGTGGATAGAAATTGAATGAGACCATTTCCTCTCGTTTCTTCAATTCTTCCTTCTAATGGTGTCAGTGAGGATTTTACGGAAAAGACTTACTGTCTCTCTCTATACAAATGAGCATTTGTCACATGCTTTTCAAATTCAGGAAACAATCGGCTCTATACAGAGAAATGTAACAATGCCCTATAAATATAATCATTAGCCATCCATTTGAAACACACATAATATAATATTCAGGTCAATTGTATATACATAAAGGATCTCGCTGTGAATCATTTAAGATTTACAATTTCCGAGCCTATACGACGACACACTACAAGAATTAGGGAAATGGAGTGATTATTAGTAATTGGCTTGTAAATTTTTGACATTTTTTCCGGAGAGTAACGAATTCGTTCAGATTTTTAATTTGGCATATTCTAAAGAAAGTACGCACACGTCATGGACATGGAAAAAGAAAGTAAAAAGATTTGACTTCAAATTACAGTAATTGGGAAAGAGCTATTCAAAAGCAGGAGAAAATTTGTCCTTGGTTTAAAAATAAAAGTATACGGATTGGGAAATGAGGAGAAAAGCAAACAATTTGTAATATATATACAGATAGCCATTTTTCATCTCAATGGGCTGCTTGCGGGATAAACAAGTGAAAAACGGAAGAACGAAATGATGCCACGTGTCATATCCAAATTATAATGCGTAATAGATATTCGACGTCGTGAGTCGGAGAGCTCGAATGAAAGGATTCTAAATGTAATTCTCTAATGATAAGAGAAAATAAAAAAGTATATCCATTTCACAGTTTCAGTTTACACAATCAAAATAGATTTGACGGGAACAATGATATAAAACAATGTAGCAAAAGACAAAACAAAATACAGATATGTATTACAAATGAAGTGGGGGATAAAACGTAATGTTTTTTTTTTGTTTTGCATGCTGAACTTTGGTTGAATGTTGATTGGCTCCATTGGATAAATTTGTTTGAATACAAAAAAATGTTCTTAAAATAGGGAAAAAAACAATATGTAGAACGTCAAAAGTGTGTAGTTTGATTCGAGGCAATTAAATTAGTCTGCTAATACATTCAACATTAGGTTTTTTCAAAGGCTTCCATCGTGCATCAGCAGCAAAATATCATGAGATAAGAAACATGTGGTGGATCTGATATCTGAAGCTGAGCGGTACACTTTGTCAACTTTCTCATTTACGATACAAATGGGAGAGAGAAAGCGGTAAAAGAAGGGCATGTACAAAGAGAGATGAATGTGAATGAATCCAAAGAGCTCGTGTACATGCCATTCGGTACACAAACCCACATTTTATTTCCATAGTGTTCCAACCAACTCTCAACTTTCTTCATTTATTCATTTCCCCTATATAATTTGGGTACTCTGTACATGAACAAGGGGAGGATAAAAACATGTATAAACTATACAGAAATATAAATGGAGTCGTCATCATCATAACATGAGCACAATCATTTTTTTGAACTCATTTGTGCTGGGACGATTTGTATTCCATTTATAAATGTCTATTTTTGGATTTCCTGACTGTCTTTGTCTGAAAATGACGGGGAGAAAATACCAAGAACAAATGGACTTGCGAGGTAAATGATATTAATTTTTACTACAAAGACTGCACAAGGCAAAGCTCAAGTCTTCTCGGATCTATCTGTTTTGAAATAATTCTGAGTACAACTATTTTATTATTGTTTTTCTCGTGATCCTTGTCTTGTACTTTCATTCATTCTTCTATACGTCTTTACTCATTCTGAATTGAACATTCTTAGAAAAATGAGCTATTTCTGTACCCTCTCTTCAGAGCGTAGGAGTTGATAGCCAATGATTGATTTTGGAGCCTTTACTATATATATAGTATATGGAATTCTTTTCAGCTTTGAACTCTCCCAGTCTATTTTCAAATGTGTGAAAGAGAGAGAGAGAGACAGATTGTCTGTTTCATCCACACGAACACTGTGGAATCTCGATGAAATTTAATTACTGTAATTTAAAGTAGTGGCATATACGAGTACCTATTTCTAATCAAATATCAAATACATACACGATGAATGCTCTGTCTTGTGACTTGTGAATCCCATTGGGTTTCATTTCAGTGTATGAAAGTTTCAAGGCTTGTATAAACTACATGTTTGAATTTGACATAAAATGTAATGACAAAATGATAAGGTGAAAGACAAGACAGACACATTGAGTCAAATGTGAACTTGCCTATACCTACCGACATCGTACAGCAAGTGAGAACATTACATGGGAACATGGACAATCTTTCAGGAGTTGTTGCTAACACTTTGACATTGAACTCCTCGTTAACTCGCACAAATACTTGTGTATTGTGTGCAAACATGAAAAGAGAATGAGTGTGTGTGTATTTGCATTAAATTGGATCTATATTCTCTATCTCTATCCAGTTCGGCGTCTAAATCGTAACTTTAGTTGTGGTTATTATGGAAATAATTATATAGACGATGTGTGTTTGTGCACAGTACACAGAATGGAGAATGAAGAAAATTAGGTATCACAACTCAAGGTTCTTGCCATTAGTTTTACACTGTTATCATGATGATGACTACGCGCAGACAGTTTATTTTATGCAGTATAGTTACATGTACAGTGGATACATACATACGACAGACAAGTGTGACGAGACTCTTGTTCCGTTTCATGTTCTGCATTGTGCGATAATGGGAGAGAGAGAGAGCGCGAGAGAGGAGGGGATGGAAATGAGAAAACAATGACGGAGTAGATATATACAGAGGGTCATGCAAGATATTAGGACCACTTTTTCACGTACTACTCTGGACAGATCTTTCGTTTTACGGGCATAAAATGATATCCATTGTAAACTTCATGCTACTTCCTCGGGACATATTCGAGTTTATCTCCCTCCGATATCATATCCCGGAGAAATCCAGTTTTGAAAATCACTTGTTAAAAAACAGAGTTCCGCAAAGCCTTTTTTTCACAATGTTCGGATTTTTATATTTATTTTCCCTGGATTTAAAAATAAGTCAAAAAATTTCCAAAGCTCGAACGACATTCTCGGTATACGTATTCTACATATTGACAAAAAATCTCATCTCCGAATTCCTTCAAATGATTGCGCTACGGCATCCGATACACGAAAAAACGCATCGACACTTTCTTTAACATTGTTTCTTAAGGAGAGAACATTTTTTGCCTCATTTTTCATGTGCACTCGTGACGATTGCATCCAAACCCATTGAGGAATCAACCTGAACTTTCGCAAAAGGGTAAAGAACTAATTGAAATCCCCAAAATTGCATCTAGCGGTTTTTGAAATTGAGGGGCGGGGGAGGGGGAACGTCGGAAACCGTAGAAAACAGCTTTTCAAACAAGTGATTTTCAAAACTGGATTTCTCAGGGATGTGATGTCGGAGGGAAATAAACTCGAATACGTCCCGAGGAAGTAGCATGAAATTTACGATGGATATCATTTTATGCCCGTAAAACGAAAGATCTGTCCAGAGTAGTACGTGAAAAAGTGGTCGTAATATCTTGCATGACCCTCTCTCTGTATATATATATAGAGTGTACATTGTAGAAACTTTTTTGCATGTTCCATGTTCCAACTCCCAGTCAACAGCAATCCATTTTCATTTAAATGCGGATATGTACGGACTTGTGAGGGCATGCATTTTATTTTTATTTAAAAAAAACAAAATGAAAGCTGACCTTTCACTCGCTTCAAAACTGTGAGCAGTGTAGTACGAATTCCGTGCTCATCATTAGTCTAATTACTCCCTGGAAAACCCTTTGTCAGATAAACCAGATACTTAACACGGTAATTATAGTCTTTAGTGAATTTGGGAATGCTCTCTGAATTTGAAACTGAGTTTCTCTCTGCCTCTCCGGTGAACTGTTCATATTTTCACTCCTGTTTTAATTGTGTTCCAAATACTGCGAGACCCTCTGCCTCTTAATTATTAATTATTTCCGTCTCTCACCAACAGTGGTATTTCTCCCTACACTGCATGAATTTCCTTGGAATTTAGACTTTGAATCTGTGTCGTTCGAAATTTTAGGGGAACTATAATGAGTGAGTTAATAATCTTAATGAGTACGGACAGTTGGGAATTCCACTGTAAAAAACTTCAAGTGAATATTAATGAAATTAAATAATGGAATTTCAACTGAAATTTTAACTCATGTTTGGGTATATGTGAATGGGATTTGTTCATCCGTTTGCAATATACGAAATCCGAAATGAGTCACACTTGATTTTGGTCAATATGCGCAAGATATATAGGAGATACAAAATTTCCTTTTAGCTTTGACTGGTACATTTGATTTATTTCTCCAAATTCTGAGAGAAACTGATGGCGACTACTCTTTGAAACCGTGAACAGGTTTTCTATCTGTATATGTATAGAAAACGGATGGACGGACGTACACATTTATTTGTCATCGTCTTTAACATTGGAGTGAACAAGAACGAGAGTCAAAGGGCAGCACTCTCATCAAAATTTTCTATTACTTTCCCCAGAAGAGTTGGAAGGAGGAGAGAAAGATAGATTACTTTTATTTGAATCCGCAGTGTCCAAATCAGTTTGATTTGAGAGTTCTCATAAAAGTTGATAAAAGCGGAAAGCAGTAACAAAGAGATTGTGTGAGATCTAAGGAGACCAAAGTAAGTAGACAGAGAGAGGGGGGGAGAATAATATATAAAAGCACGAACAGTACTTACAGATCTATATACAGAGTTACAGATAATCCTAAATATAAATACACACAGATAAAAAACACAAACAAACCTTTTCCAATTACAATTTTTCCTCTTTGCTCTCTCTTTCTCTTCGTTCTCTTTTGGACTCCCTACGGCTTTCGGGAAAAGTCAGTAAAAATATTTGGATTCGCAACAAAATCCAATCGCCCCCACGATTCCAACGGTTCAACTATCTGTATTTCATTTGATTCGACAATTCACTTGTACCAAAACAAAATCATTCAACTTTTATGAGAATATAGCCAACGGTAGTCAAAAGGTCTGGTCGCTATCATTAGCAAACTGTTCAAACTTTATCCCTATACTCAAGATAAACAAAATATTTACAAAAAAAAATAGTCTTGTTGTCTTTTAGTAGCTCCAAAATAAATGTTGCAATAGTGTTTAGTGTTTCGATGGATCGATCGTCTAGTCAATGAGAAACTTGTTGCCTTTCTTTCTTCTTCTCTGATGTATATTTCCAAGTCGACTGTCTAATTTTTGCTTATACAATAAAATACTTGTTGACTATCTGGACTCTGGACAATTGAACGAGTTGTACATAGGAAATACACACGGTGAAAATATTAAGAGATTGGATTAATATTCTAAGCTAGTGTTCATGGCTATACAAACAGACAGAATATAAAAAAAAAGTAATAAAATACCTAGGGATTCCTTGGAGCGGAAGCAGAGCACAATTGAATAAAAGGGAAAAGTTTCTTCCTGTTCTTCTTTTCCTTTTCCTCTCTTGATATTCCTCAGTTTCAGTTGGCTATTGTTACGACGGGGGAATCCGGGAACCAAGAAAACCGTCAAGTATCTTGTAATATGAAAAATACAGCAAAGAGCGGACTAAATACACAAAAACTCAATGTGTATACGATGCAAAGAAATAACAAGGGAACTTTTTTGTTTTTAGTATATTAGTTTGAACTTGACTTGGAGATTATTTAGTGCGTTGTTTTATTTTGTACTCGTTCAGGTTTCAGGCATTTGGAAAAAATTTCTGAGAGAGTCAAAGTTCCACTAGAAATGGTTGAAATTTATTCCTTTCAACAAGGATACGGAATTGGAAATTCGGAATGTTCGGACTTTGAAGTCCAGTTGAGAGAAATAAAACTCTGGAGTAGTTGGGTGAGCGAGAGAGAGAGGCGAGTGAAATAAAATGTACGTGAGTAATTCTATCCGCACACAACACTCTGTACGCTAAGCTGAAAGGGAACTGAAGACAGTGAGAATGGAGAAAGTCTACACACACACACATTCACATAAGTTGACTCTACAGCTCTACACACTGTGTATATATGTGAGTATTTGAGCTTGTTCTGACTGCTTTTCTGCTTTTCGCCTTTTCTCCTCCTGCTCTTGTACTTGTCCTGCTTTCACTGATATACTGCTGCTGCAACAGGATATGGAAAAACCGACAGCCGTTCTGTCAAATGAAACTGACGAGGAAATTCACGGCGCAGATTCTCCACTCACGGGGTTTAATACAGTTGCCCTTACGGTTAGGGTTTATTCAGCCTCAACGGGTTCGAAGAAACGACATGGACGAGGGAGTGCGTGAGCGAGAGAGAGAGAGTATAAGGCAACGACAACTTTTTCTTCTAATGAATTTTAACGAGAAAGCTCTCTCTCTCTCTTTCTCTCTATTCCGTTTTGAAGAAAGTTTAGACTACGCTCATGAGGAAAAAGTCTTCCGTATTTTCACATTCAGTTGATCTTAATGTAAGTAATTTCATGCGTCTTCACTCTTTCCTTTTTCTCAACATGCAGATATTTCTCATCATTTACTCGCAGGCCAAGGCACTAGAGCTCTCTGTTTCGAAGAAAGGACGTTTTTAATGGTTTACAAGCTCGTTTGAAAGCCGACTGTGTCTCAAAAAACAAACTGAAAAATTGATGGTCAAAGATCAGAAATTTTGCGGCAAGGAAAATGGAATTTTTTGAATTTTATCGATGCCATAAATATTTGAAATATTCCGTGAAATCAATGGCTGCAATTTAAAAAAAAGGTTTTACCAACTATTACCAAATACATACATCCCCCCTTTAAATTCTTAAAACTTGTACCTCAATCATTTCCAACACGAAATATTTATCTAACCTTGAATTTCGACTTCTAAACTAATAGGAAAATGTTCTATGGTGGCATTTTATGTATTTTTTCCTATTACTGAACATTTTACACTGAGGCGGACTGAGGTGTATTCCAAATATGTCACTTGTTGGCTGTCAGTTCTTTGGTCTAACCATACAAATGATAGACATGTTAAGCCTTTACAAGCTTCAAATTCTATCTTTGTCAAATTCTTTCCCTCTGTTTATATTTCCATATATGTATATGCAAGTTCGGAAAAAAAGTAAAGCCTCGAGCTCTATAGACTCACTGCAATTTGAATTTTTTCCTTTGAAGTTGTGTAGCTGTATTATAGCTTTCAGTGGATGGAGTTGATTTAATAATAAGAGCCTAAATGTACTTGTGTATATACAACATATGTAACTTGTAGAATAACTATTGATATTAAAGTTGAATGTACAGTTAGCTCATAGTACGAAAACTACTGCTGCTATATTGCTGCTGGATTTAAAAGAGAAAGTTCCTGTCAACCTCAAATAATTTGCATGAAATTTAATACTGTTGTTAAGCTAAACTTAAAAAAATTATGATGACAAGTTGTATGTAATTCAATTCAAATTGCTCAGCATTTTGCCTCGAGTCCAATTTCTGAATCCCTGCCGTTTGCCTTCATTAAATTATTCCGTGAATTTTACTAGTCTTTTTATATATTTGAATGCCGTCTGAAATTTTGAATATATGTACCTATTTTATTCCACTTGCTTTGTAGTGAAATCTGATTTACGTCCGAACCAACCAGAAAAAGTTTACAATGTGAAAGTGAATTGCTGAGAACATCCAACCTAAGATATTAGGGAAAATTAAATGCATGTTATGTATGTACTTTCTTTTATGCTACATATGGCATACGATATATATGTAAATAGTAAATATATGTATCGTATCCCATATTTAGAGTAGCAAGAAAGTGTAACAGGTGTCAGTTCCGAAAAATATTCAAATACATACCTACATATTATTATGTTATGAGTGTTGAGAGCGGCTGTGTGGAGGATCGAGGTATTTGACATTTGACTAAATTAAACGTGTATTGAACTATAAAATTACGTTACATAAAGAACGTATTTACATATCCCCATCATCGCAACAAAATTCTGAACAAAGTGAATTTGCATTATCAGTACTTGCAAAACTACATGAAAATGTAGAGGATTCTGAGAAAAGTATAGACGTGGTTGATTTTTAATCATTTTTAGTAAGTATTTATGTAATACACAGAAAGGTGAACCACTGCACTGTGAAGAGCTTTGAACGCTGAAGGGGCCCCAGTATGTATAGAGTTTCTGATATTTTTTCCAAGAATACTGATATTTTATTGGCGACCGATTGTGTACTAAATATGTATGTACTTGTTTGCCCTTTCTTTTATTTTCCTCCACTATACTCTTGTAGGTCCTTTCCTGTGGGTTTTACTCATATACCCACAATTTTATATCGGTACAGATTTTGGATTAAAAGTATTATAAGAATAATATGCAATGCTCTCCATTGAAATAGTAGTTTTGAAGTAACAGTGACACACACACAGTACAAATCATTTTTCAAAGAACACTTAATCCTTACAATTTACTACTTATAATCTTTTCAGACTTCCGATCATGCAAAGCTTCCTTTTGATTAAAAATTTCCCAGTATTACCGTACAAAATTTTATATATGTATGTACTGTATGGACTGTACACACGCACAAAATTAACGCAACGTAAGCTGTCACTCCCCAATACTCATGTTTGTTTTCATTTAATAATAACATATGTATATAAATAGGAACAAGGAAATATTTTACGGGCTTGATGCGAAATCAAAATGGTTTTCGGTTCAGATAGGCATGGACAAATGATTGGGTATCTGTAACATTATGTAATGTGTCCGCAATTGCGGACGAGGATATATGAGTGAGGCGAGATTTCCTTCTTGAATCTTATCATTGGATTGAAACGAATTAGCGTACTTATTGTTAGCGCAAGTTTTTTTAGAGCTGTACGAGGTGTGACAGAGAGAAATAGAGAATGAGAATGAAAGAGGGATTTTGTATTCCCTGGATAAACTTTTGAACGGCATGCTCTAAAGCAGAAATAGACGGAATGACGTAAAACGAAAAGAAGGCTATATAGAGACTAAAGATGAGTATACTTATGTATACATTCCTAAAACTTGAATTAAAAACCTTGGCTCTTGTCTCGTCTACAGATTTCTCATAGACTTTCATTTGAGGTTGGCTTGTAAAACAGGCTTTTTTGTCTCTTAATTCAGGATTTATGGCATATTGGAAATTGGAACGGAATCAAAATACTCCCATGTATGAATATATGAATTCTGAATTGCAATGAAAATGCGCATGTAGAGCAAGCATATGTATCGTACATATCGTAAATGTGACATACAAAATTCATTTTCATTAGTAAAGCTAAAATGTCCTAATTGAGACTCCAACTTGATTGAGTTCATGAAGAAAGTCACGAAATTGTCTGGAAGATTCCGGAATATCGATTTCTATTTCTATACTTCTGGATATAGACAAAAAAAGAACAGAAGGATGGATTTGCAAAAAATCAATACTTAAACTTCTTGTCATTAAGTAAAAAAAAATCGTTCATTTTTTCATTACTCACCGCAGTCGCTCACCCACCTTCCTCCCATTATCCAACAAATATATATTACCTACTTTGTACTTAGGTATATGGTGATGTTTATGGTCGACAGTGGTCTGAAGACAAGAGGAGAACAGAAATGAGAACCTCTACTATTTTGTTATTAACTCCATTGCTTTGTTTTGTTCATGTTCATACACTAATTATAGTGAGGACTGTGGGGAGTTCATATTTCATACCGCAGTATAGACTAGTTATATACCTTGTAATTTATTTTTGAAAATCAACTTGTACAAGTTGTAAGTACATACTGTGAAAGTGAAAAACAATCTTTTGTTCCATATATGAATACACAAACCCATTCACGGTTCAAGGGAAACTGTAGCAGGTTCAATTAAAGTTTACTTTCATCCTTACTATTAGAAAATACTTTAAACAATTGATAGTAAGTATACGTTTTAATGAAGAGTCCATGGGAATATGGGAAAGCATCAATACTGTACTGTACTTGCGTAGATTTTCCCTTTTCCTCTACTTCTAATCCTCGTTACTCATTCATTATTCACCACACAAAGTGCAAACTTTTGTTGTCTGCATATATATATGCAGACGATATTGTGAAAGCTTGTTTGTTTTATTCAATGAAATTTCCTATGAATAGAAATAATAATAATGATTAGAGTGTGTAAAGTTGGTTTTCACTCCCTTTACTGACCGTTAACTTGCTCATATAGTGTGTCACGTTCTCACACTTGATACATATTTTTGTTCTACTCCAAAACAGATATAGAGAATGTAATTAGGACAAAATGGACACACATAATGTTTAGTTGACTCTAGCATCTTTGCCATGTCACTTATGTTATGTTATACAATAGTAGCTAATTGCCAATTATTTACTGCTCTTAATCCTTAGACGTTTTTCGTAAATATTTTCATTTTCTGTTTCCGCACACAAAGTGATATGTTTTACGTGTAGTATTATACTTAGGTTAATAATTGGATAGGTTATGTCTAATAGACATTTTTTGTGCCCGAATACACAAGAAAGTAGAAATGAACTGTGTGCAAGATGAGCTCATACTAAAAATAAGTGCAAGAATTATTATTATTAAATTATTCATTAGTCAATGCAATGGAGTGACAACAGTTGAACTTGAACTCTATACTTAATGCTTATTGTACTACTACTTACCCATGGTTGAAATTAGTAAATCTTTGACTTCGTTTATTAGCTTACTTAAAAAGAGGGCAAGATTTACGTTATTTAACATTAGTTTGAATCCTTAAAAAGCCAATACTTGTCATTTTGAAAGGTTATTGTGACAGAAACGTTGACAGTATACAAGCGTTCAGTCGACAAACCACAGCAAAACAACGGTACCCATCGATCCCAAGTGAAAAACTGTCTAATGGAACGCCTACATAATCAGGTCTGAACTTTTCACACAAAAATCATTATTGAACTATTTGAACATTTTCTAATTGTGCCGTTAAAATTAATAATTTTAAATCACATGTGTAAACTCTTTAGGTCATAGTAGTTGCGGCTTTACTAACGGTTGCTAATTTCCTCACGAGAATTGGAGCAGAGTCTTCAATTAATTCGACAAAAGATGACAAAATTGATTTAATAAATAATGGACAATTCCATCCGAGTACTCGACTGGAACTTGAAACAGTTCCGTCATTTGAAGAAGTCAAAGTTATCTCGGGTGACTCTGCTTTAGAATCGGCTAGTATTGATGGTACTCAACAGTCTTTAGTGTTCGTTCCATTATCCGCAGTTGAGAGAGTTGAGGACGGTACAACTGAAATTGATGTGGGCAAAATTACTTCCGATGAAACTCAAAATGATGATGGTTTTGCAATGGAAGTAGCCGAGAGTAAAATATCTCGTAATTCACGTTATAAACACCGTCAGGTAAATATTTATCCATATCCGACAAAAGTACATTACTTCACATATAATACGTCAAGTTTTAATTTTGATTTCCTTTAAAGCCGTATCCGTATAGTCCGTATGGATATGGATTCTCAAGACCACAGTATTATGGTTCCTACTACGGGAACTCCCGTCCTCAAAATAGCTACTATAATTATTATTATCGTCCTCAACCAGCAAATAATTACGGATACAATCAGTTCAGCAACAATTATCCTCAACCTGGGTACAATCAGTACAACAATCGTCCTACCATTGGATTCAGCATTCAAGGATGATTTCTAAATCCCACCACTAACTTAATTTTTTGTAAGTACTATGTAAATAAATTATTTTTTTATACTTCTCCCACTTTGTAATCAAAAGTCAATAATAAAAATGTTGATCGTCATTTTATGTAATCATCGTGTACATACAAGAAAGAATCGTTTGATTATTATGTCACTTATATTCATGTATTTATTATCTCTTTGTTTTTTAAAAATAAAGATTTTAATCTTTGATTAAATCAATCGATCATATAGATCACGATAGTCTTAAAATGTATAGTAAAAAATTGTGTATTACACATTTATCATAAACATGCACTGCACGTTCTATTATGCATGTACATATATATGTGTATTGAGTCAACAGCATTTAAATTCTCATCTAATAAATACATACCTATACATCGTTTACATAATTTTCATGTACATGAAGTGTGAAGGTACATTAAGATGTACACGGAAGCGGTGACAATAAATAAAAATAAGTGTGTAAAAAAAGAAAGAATAAGAATTAAGTAGCGATAAAAGAAATACTAGATTAGATTGAGCTGTACAAAAAGTATTCGGCCTAAATATCATATAAAATCGCATAAAAATACATGACTTGAGTAAAAATAAAACGTAATTTCAATAGTTCATCAAGAACAAAGTGGTATCTATATTATAATTTGACGTTCATGTCATGTGAGGAACGTATGCCTTGTCGTTTTATTTTAATTTGTTCACTTTTTAATTATGTGGTATATATTGATAATATTGAATACATTGTTAATATGTAAAATGCAAGAAAATAATCCAGCAAAATAAGTAGCAAATGATAATTGTAAATACCATGTTACTATATAATATATGATGGACATCGTTGTGGTTGTTATATGAAGATCATTATGGTTTATACCAAATACAAAACTACCTAAAGTAAGTATAGCTGTTTTTCCCTTTACTTGTTTGCTTAGAAACTTTTGACGACACCAGGATAAGGAGAAGCAACAATGGAGCTTGCATCACTTTCATTACCTTCGTCATCCTCACTGTCCACAAAATGCATGTTCATTTCCATTTCTTCAACAGGACTAATGCTGAAAGTCCGGTCAATGTCATCTAGTATATGGAATTGAAATAACAAAATATGCTTAAATGACTAGTAAAGTTGTATGCATGAATTTACATTTCTTGTCTGTGTGTAGACGCACGGATTGAATATGTAAAGCATTATTCAAATTTACCTTTATACGGATAACGGTGGGCCAATTCAGCAGCAAAATCGTAATTATCGTAGCTGCTATGGGTATCACGGTTTGGTGATGGAAGGGATTCATAATAATCGAGATCATCTGTAAAATCCAATTAAATTAATGAAATTCACAAGTTACTTAGCAAATGGTTTCAAATGCGTTTCTCAGCTATATCATGTTGAAGGTAAAATATTATTCAAACATACGTTGTTGAGAAGGATAGATGCGTTCAGGCTCGGGGAAATCAGAAAGCTCGAAATCATCATCATCTGCACCAGAATCCATAAATGCTTCTGGTTGTGCATCAACATTGAGATTCTCAGAGAAATGAACTTTTTTATTCATGGATCCACGCCAAACTTCAATAGGCTCGACTGTGCTAGAACCCTCTGATGATGACGATGGCATATCTATAATAATAATTTGATTGAAATTCAATTATTTTTGTATCATTTGACATATGCTCTACTCATCACATTAAGTACTTATCAAGGTGATTCATATAAATATACCTTTTTTCTTGATCGAAGATATATCGGTATTATCCAGTTTGCTGTAGTCATAATTTTCATAATGGTCTTCTTGTTCGGAGAAAACAGTCAATTTCTGTCCACTAAAAGCAGTTTTTTGAGGTGTACCAGAACGATAAACTCTTTTCACTTGGTTTGACAAGTCATTAAAGGCCAATTTCGGTGCGTTTCCTTCTCGCAGTGCACCTATTAAAACAAGAAATCCATAATTTTGAGATGAGAATACATTTGACGAATATGATTTCAGATTAATTTGAATTTATTCTTGTAAAACTTATTATTTACCTGGTTTTCTGAATACAATGTCATTCTCCGCCATGGGGAGAAAAGTACTTGTTCTATCCATTATAGTTTCGTTTAGTCTTCAAATTCACAATTTAATTATTAAAACAGTTATATTAGATTTAACCGGTATTATTATGTAGCAATTAAAATACTTTACTTCATCATCAAACACAATTAGTATTAAAAAACACTTTAGCAGCTAAAGTTTAGCTCAATTTAGACTATCGGTACTTTTATGAAAATGCTTTGAAATCCTGGATTGTTCAGAATAGGCATGTGTCACAATTGCAATTGATTGCAATTTTCCGTTATTAAATTCAACAGAAAAAAAAAATTATAAATTAAATGCGAAAAACCAATCCAATGATCGCACCACAATTCTACAGCAACAGAAAAGCATCTGAAAAAATCACGGAAAGAAAGGCGCGGAGCAACTTTCAAACTTCAAACATAAATCTACTCTCTATTCGGTAATGTTTGATTTGATTTTTTAGTTTTTTTTAATCGAAAGACAATTTTTCAATGATCCTGCTATATTATAGCGGCATCATTGAGTAATTGTCTTTCGATAAAAAAAAACTAAAAACTCAAACATTTCCGAATAGAGAGTATATTCCTATATATATACATCATGAACACTACATTTTCAATTTTAGTTTTTAAAACTATTTTTCCCTATAAGTTTGCAGTGTTGTATAATTCCACTTGTTGGTAATCCTAATTCTAGGTAATTCTAATTAGAAAATTTCAAAATTTCGCCCTTGAAAAATTCAAAAAATAGGGGTAATACCCAATTCCTTCGTAATTCCTTTGCTAATTCTTTGGGGTAATTATCTTTTGGTAATTCCAATTCCTTAGTAATTCTTCCTACCGATGCTTTTGGTTACCAATTACTAAGGAATTGGAATTTGGTAATTCCAATTCTAGGTTGTTCTTTGCAATACCTAATTCTGGAATCGATACCCAAAGAATTACTAAAAGAATTATACAAGACAGCAAGTTTGTATAAGTCTGCAGACAGAATACTTCTGTGAGCGCGTTGGAATAAATGCAAATTGATAGCAAATTGAGTCAATTTTATTTAAATAAAATTTGATGAATACATTATTAAAATGGGCAGATTTAAAAGAAAAAGTGATAGTAGTAGCTTACTCCGTACAGTATTCTCTAACGTCGAAAATAAAAAAAGAGGAAAACCACCAGAAATGGAGTCGCAAGTGGTAAGACTTTGATGCAGATAGTGCATTACACAGATTCCAGATCAAAATCAGATTACCCTATTGCCTTATTTTGTCTTGATAACGTTGTATATTTTATCGAAGTTTAGTGGTAATAAATTATTACTAATAATAAAATATATCTGTAAGTAAGCCTAAATCTTGAAATATATTTTTTAAAACTTTTTGCAGAAATGCCAAATTTTGACGTACTTAAAGGCAAAATATGTAAATCCGGGCCCCATACTACCAGAAATCGAAAATGAGGTCTTCATTGAAATACCAAAACTGATGAAGGAAGTAGAACCTTGGGTTAGAGAAAGACCACGGAGATTCGACAGAAATACAGCAAATATTCAACTATATAACGAAGTAAGGATTTTGCAACTTTGAGCACTCTTTTAATCTTCATTTGTACACGTATTTTGGCAAATATCCAGGTCTTCGCCGTTTTCCCCTAAGCGGAAATCCTACTCTCTTTTGTTTCTGGAATTGTTGCCTAAAATTTCACGCTAATTGCTTTTTTTTTGCTGAATTTTGAAAGAAATTAGGGGGATGGATTCTAACCAACAATTTAGTTAATGGACTTCAGGCTTTTGATAAGTTAAACGCGGTTCAAAAAACGCAAGTAACTACGTTTTTGGAAGACCAAGCCCTTCAAACGTTTATGGAAACACCTCCAGATGAACTTACCGATTCATCGGATTCATCTCCTTAATTGAAGTACGTTTATTAGTATTAAAACACTGACAATTGTCCTCAAATCATAATCAAATGCAAAACTCATTTTTAAATTATATTTCAAATAATGTTAAATAATGTCTGTTAAAATAAGAATATAATAAGAATGTCCAGCTATCTCCGGTCTGCCTAACACGAGTTTTATAACTCCCTTTGTAATTACATGTGCGTTTCTCACTTTTGTAAATATGTATGATAATTTAAAATTGAAGTCTTTATGCCGATAAATGTATATACTTTTTGCAGAGCTAGAGAAAGTTGTCATGAAGAAGATGAGCTCCTAGATCCAAAGTAAATATATATATTTTTACGTTAGAATACAATTTCTGTTTGATGCCATTTAGAATGTCATTTAACTTTTGCTTCTGCAGATATAAATCATTTGATTTTTGTG
>JAIUND010002377.1:0-22957 GCA_034699125.1 Gisinianus flammeolus
ATTTGATTTGTGTGTGGAGGAAAAACACATTAAAAATCCAAATCAAATCTTGTAAACACAATTAGAACTTGTGCTACATAAGTCATAATTAAACATTTTAATTGAAATTTCCATTTAACTAACAGTGCACACAAGTCCAATCAAGTTCACTCTGAAAGAGTATTAGTATGCAAAAAATACCACGGCTACTCCAATTTGAAATATTAAATTAAAATTATAACCTCACTCAGAGTAGGTATTTTTGCAAGGTGTGTCTTTTTACAGTAGGTGTTTTTGGTCAGTCGGTCTTTTTTCGTAGGTCTTTTCACAGTAGGTCATTTTACGAGTAGGTGTTTTGTACAGTAGGTGTTTTCCCAGTCGGTCTTTTGCCGTAGGTGTTTTTGTCGTCGGTGTTTTGCAGTAGGTGTTTTGACGTGCTACGGGATGTGCTATTCCAAATCGACAGGATTTCTTTCAAACTTGATCCCACCGATGTGCTATTCTAAATTGGAAGGATTTTCTTAACTTGAACCCAAGGATGTGCAATACTCAATTGACAGGATTTGTGCCTAAGCATCTGCCATCCTGCTTTTCCTTTGATAATTCTAATGGCATTTTTTCTACAAATTTGACCGTTTAATTGTAATTTATTTGGCGGTTCGTCATCAAATTGTTCGTGTATATTTTCAAGGAGTTGAGTGAGTTGTCAACTTTTTTTGCCCCTTGCATATATGCCAGAGTGAAAAGTTGAACGGTGTCGAGCTTTCTTTGTTCGTTCTTTTTACATTTTACATTCAACCGCAGACACACAGCCAACGAAGCGCCTTCGAATCCGATATTATTATTAATTAATAATAATTAATCCTTAATAATTAATTAATTATTATATACAAATGGATCGTAATCTACGTGCAAAATCATAATTTGCAACATTATTCCCTTGTTAAACTCGCTCTCATGCAAATGAAAAAATTGCATATTTATTCGCGCTGCATAACATGCACCCACTTCAAAAAAATTCCCGACCTATAGACATATGAAAGTGGATATTCCACAAGGCAATTCCTAATTCTCATCGTGCATTGAATACCCCGGTCGACAATCCCTTCGCTTTGCCATTTGACATTTGGCACGATGGCGTGTTCTGACATTTTTTATGGTCACAATTCTTTGTAGCCGCTGCCATGGTGACGCCACCTTCTGGATCTGGATCCAATCCAGGATACGCCAAAACCGTTTGTTAACTGAGGAATTCGAGAAGCATCTGGATGTTGTCCGCGGCTGTCTCCATCTCGTCGTGACCTCGTCCAACGTGAGCACCCATCCAGAGGTCAGAATAGTGTCCTGTAGTTGTATGAATTTTGTTTATAATACACAAGCACCCAAGGTATGGTTGATGGAAGTACCTATTGCCCATTACTCTCAGCTATATGAATAAATGATGCCAGTTTATGTGGAATGTAGATTGTAAATTGCACATAATATGTATACAATCTATAGATTAAAGTGTATCTAAATGCTCATTCCGACTGCAGATTATAGAATTTAAGAATGCAAATAATAGATATAGGCAATAAGGTTAAAGTGGGTTTTCAAACAATTTGCACGACACCTCCAGTGTCAAATGATGGCGTGAATACACACACTATGAATAAAGTGCACGCACATATATATATACATACAGTCCATCCAAAAACTTTGTGGACTTTTCTGAATTTAGTGGCTCCGCCCTCGGGTGGAGCCAGGCAAGTGATTTCAGAGGTAGAATTCCTTGAAAATGAGTGGGGATTTGAAAATTGATATAATTTTGTGGAAAAATTGTCACCTCTATATACGTGGACAACTCACTCGTTTTTAATCATAATAATAATTATTAATTTGTTAATTATTATATTTAAATTGTTTCCGTGTGCATAAATCTACAACATAAAATGTTGTAAATCTGATATTTAATTCCTCTATACATATTGAGTCTATACTGTTGCAAATTTGGTGTATAATACACAATGCTTTGTAATTAGTTTACTATAGGATAAAAAATGGATCATTGTTGTCCGTCAATATTACGTAATAAAAAAATAAAAAATAAATAAAGTGATCAATGGTAAAAACTAAAGGCTCATCAAGCCCTTCGTCCAAGGAGAAAAAAGTTGTACGAAATCTTCACACTGTTTTAAAGAAACTCAAAGGTGATATACGAAACGATTTGCGGTATATACGTTTTGCAACCAATTATTTTCATCGTTTCATACGCATTGCATCAAATTAAAAAACGTTTTTTATAGTCCTTTTAAAAAAGTGTGAAGATTTCGTACAACTTTTTTCTCCTTGGTAGAAAGTTTTGATGAGCCTTCTTTAGTTTTTACCATTGTTCACTTTATGTACACGGAACAAGTTAAGTATATTATATAACAAATTAATTATTATTATTATTAAAAACGAGTGAGTTGTCCACAATAGTCCACATATATATAGGTGACACTATTTCCACAAAATTGTTTCAATTTTCAAATCCCCACTCATTTTCAAGGAATTCCACCTCTGAAATCACTTGCCTGGCTCCAACCAAGGGCAGAACCACTACATGCAGAAAAGTCAATAAAGTTTTTGGATGAACTGTAGGCATATTATTAACATGCATTGACTAATTATTTTGATTGAAAGCGCTTGTCTCTCAACAACAAGTACAGAGTTGACATAAATTGCCACTCTAATCTTGCTTTATCTGTTTTATGCATTTAGATTCATTTCTATGCATGTACTCTATGCACCAAATGCTGCATAGCCAGCATTATTGGCAATTCCAGCCAATTGAAACTAAGATTTTTGCTTACTAATGCGGAAGGTCCAGTCTTCTCTTCCTTGTCAATTGATGGGCGAGGCGAGGCGCTATTTACACATACTTACTCAATATTCAATATCTATATATTGGACAATTAATGAGTTACTGTTGCACACTTCCGTATTGTCAGCAGTATTTTGTTGGTCCACAAATCACGCTCTCAAGTCTCATATTGTTACTTGCTATTGATTTATAAAACATGGGCATTTATTTAATCATAATTCGTCACCGCGATCGCATATAAAACCTCATTCTTTGATAATCATTATCATTATCGTTGAATTACTTGTCAGTCACAGTACAATTTCCAGTATATTCAAGTTCACCATAGTCATCGTCTCTTTTCCTAATTCCTGCTGTGACTTTGATTATCATCTCTTTCAGTAAAAGTAATAAATTTAAAAAATAACCGAAAAAATGAAGTCCTGGGGTGCCCTTTTCTTTCTTCTAGTAGCCATCTTTATGTTTAATTTGACCACTTGGTTCAGGGTAGGAGCTGCTCAAGTGAAGTACGTGTAAGATTGTGTTAAATTAATTCTTCTATGATATGTAGTTTTGGGAACTATATTTATAAAAGCATCAATTTTGATTTGCAAAGGGATCTCGCCGATCACAAATTTCCTATCCAACGCAGATGTAGTAAGCCCAAACGTTTATTTTTTGTGTATCTCATCTAATATTTGTCTATATATTACACCTATTTCAGTTTCCCAATCAGCCGCACTGTCCTGGAATCTCGTTCTATAGATCTGTTGGACGCAAACGGCCCTATCGTCAACATTTTGAATGTTTGTTTTCTCTTTTTAATCGCCACTTAAATAAAACCTTCGAGAGCTGTGATCTGCAGTCTGTAGCCAATCGACAGGAAAATTATTTTCGTTGTCAAAGATTTGTAACAATTGTATTACAAATATATGAAACAAATTAATAGTTATCATTTTTGCAATGCCCTGTGTAACTCTCAACAAAATGCCTTCCGCTGTGGGAATCGTCATATTTTTTTATACAGCAAAGACTTTTTACAGTGACAACTTTAAAAAGTATAAAACCATTTTACTCGTCAATTGCACAGGTTGTGTACACCATCCCAGTTTTGATTTTGAATATACTGTTCCACCTTATCATTGACACGGGCTCTCCGGTTACGTGGATTTCTTCGCCTGATTGCACTGATGTAACTAACTGTGGTATAAGTCATTTTTTCTCTCTATATATTTGAAAACGTTAATAGTGTTCATTGCCGAACAAATCTCCCATAACAAGTCTCAATATAGAAAGTCAAGTTTCCAATGCCTTTTTCTATCCATATTGTTGTGCCGGGACACTTTTTGACCCGAAATGGACAACATGACAATAACAGCCTTGGGAGACCCGATAGCTATCAAATCGTTTCTGTGTTCATCCCCGACTGAGACTGACGTCAGCATCACTTACGGATCCGGCTCTGCCAGTGGGACTGGATGTACCGTTACATTATCCGTTAGTCACCAGCACAATCACTTTTATAGATAAAAACCTAACATAAACTATGTAAAACTATCTGTTCAACTGCCAAAGACATTTTATTTTACTATAAAGACTTTTAAAAAATGCAAAAGGGTGCGGTTGTGACGTGCATTCTATATAGATGCCAATTGGCATTATTGACAATAAACAATGAAGCCACTAGATATGCCTATCTATAAAGTTAATCAACTTATGGTTTCACAGTATGGGAACATTGGAACCAAGCTTGCCAGTTTAGAAATTGGAGTAATGAACCAACAATCGGGCTTTGGTAGTAATATTCCCGGATATGAAGGATCAACTTACTCAGGTCTTGTGGGACTCTCGCCAAACTCACCAGCGTTTGGAAATCCCACCTTTAAGCCATTGTGGAACTGTTTTCCTGGGGGACCCAAATGTTTTAGCATCAAACTTGGATGGTATACATACATATATATGCCTAGACCTTTATATTACTTGGTAAACCTCTATCTTTATACTAACCCGTCTGTTGCAATAGACAGGGTTATTAATATGTAGCTAAGTATAGGTATACGAACAAGAGACTTTTCTGACCAGCTCCGTCTTTTTTGGATTTTGAAATTAAAAGCCCTGACACAAAAAGTTGAGCTCCGACTAAGTAATGAAAGGCCAAAAAGTAATTCCTCTGCCATTTTTATAAAGAAATATAAGACACGCCCACGGTCAAAGGTCCGCATTTCCCCAAACTTGCGCGGACATACTTTCAAAAACGTTAGCACAAAATTAATGTTTTAGAAATCGTCAACGTTCTTTAAAAATCTGCCAAAGGGCTCGCAAATGAGCCATTTATCAGAAGAATATCTTATTTATCAAAATAATAAAATGGGAAAAAAGTTGACCTGTGGCTGAAACCCTGCGGGCTTGTTTTGTGTTTATGTGAAAAGATGACAGCGAAATGTCTTTGCCACCTTTCATCCCTCGGACGCCGTCGCGGTCAGAGGTCATTTTTATATGCCGGGTTACATATTTTCCATTTCAATCGTCGAACTTGAAGCGATGTTGGAAACGTCCTTTTCTAAACCCTGCGGTTTCTTGAATGACAAATTTAAGGTATTATCCATCAACGTCAACGATAACTAACGGCCAACTTTCGTTTTACGACACATGTCCCACTGACTGGACGTCCTGCTGTCCTGTCGTTGCAAGCACATGCCCTGTAATCACACCGCAAAGCATTACGTACTGGGCCGTCAATCTCAATAGGTGAACCAAGATGCATTTAGCAGCAGCAGAACTGTAAACAAGGCTTTGTTGACTTAACATTTTTGGATCCTCTCTTGTACGTCTGACTCAAAGTCTTTGAGTTTGTCATGTAATCTGGCGTCATTTGTCTTGTTCTTATTGCTTAGAATTTCCATAACGCTGGCTACTTTGCCCGGAGTAAACATGCCCGTTCCCATCGGTTCCTGTAGCCCGGCCGTCATTGACACGGGAACCTCGCTCAACTACGGCCCAGGTGCGAAGATAAGCGAAATGGCCTTATATGCCGGCGCCACGCTGGAAAGTATCACGATTGCCGCGGGTGTGATCCCCGAACTTGCATCTGGCCTTAACGGTTTTTTCTACGTTTTTAACACATGCAAAGAAGTTTGCGGAGATTGCAGCCAGTCCGTCATCACTGTAACACTCTGCAACAACGTCGTGGTCAAAATGACGAGCGACGACTACGTGACCAATATTGGGACAGATGACCAGCCAATCTGTGCATTTGCATTCCAGAGTTCAGGGCTCGTTAACAACCTTCCGCCGCTTCAGAGCTATAAGTGGCTCTTTGGAGACTCATTTCTTCATTGTGTGAACACCTTGTTTAACCCAAACAACCCAATGAGCATGTGCTTTGAAAAACTTTCTCCAGCCGTAGTAAAAACTGAGAGGGACGATTGTTAAGGTTAAGGTCTATCTACTGTCTATAACACGTTCAATTGTAGCATAAGTGTCTAGTTAGATGAAATACAGCGAATATTTAATATAATAACACTTTTTTCTACCAGACTTTAGCCAATAAATTTCTGAATGATTTTCCTTATAGTGCTAAAATTAACATATGACTGTACACCGAACAGAGAAAAAATGGCTATCATAGACTTCATTTGTTTAAAAAAAACTTTTCACACCGCAGTTACAAAAATAAAACAAAGAACACTGTGCAGATTTTTGCTTTGATTTTTGTGCCGACCCGCGGAAAAGAACTAATCCGATGTAATTTAATTGTGAACATTCGTCAACCCAGCACTCATCACGGATCAAGGAAGGAATCAAAACCAAAATCGCAAACACATACAAATTTGCACTTTTTAATTTTTATCCGCTCAATTCTTGCAAGTCGCAAAACGTTCACACATATATTTTAATTTCACTTTCACCACACTCCAAAGCCTTTAATCTCCAATTCATTTGACACTTGACAAACATATGCTTTGAAATTGCAGGCATATTAGATCCCAAATGCCGGAACCAATATGTATGTCCATCGTCAATCGTTTCAAGCTTTGCGATACACACACAAAGCTATACACAATATTATAGTCCAATTATCTCTCAGCCTATTTACAGAAAGCCCTGGAACCCCGTAAAATGCAATAATTATTCATTTCAACCATCATGAATCATCAAGAAAACAAAACAAAATAATTTCCTGTGGAAGCATCTTATAAAAAATGAAGGATATGTGGACTTTTGTAGCGAAAGGTGAAAATCCCAACTGAATGTTGCTTCTCATTTCAATTTTCAATCCAACAAGCGCAGACCTAAAAAAGTGATGGTTCCCATTTAAACGGACGAACACAAAATACAGAAAGCGTTAAGTTCAAAAACGAACTATAATTATTTTCCTTAATTTTGTTTGTCCGAGTTGACCTGCTTTGGAGGTCAAAGTATTAGAGATGGAGCTTTGGGTCAAGCGACATTATTGTAGAGCAGGTCGTGACGAAGAATTGTGACAATTATAAATATTTAAAGTGTAGTTGGAAACTTGTTTAGAAGCCCCAGTAAGATCGTCTCTTCTATACGAATTACGAATCTGCTGAAAAGCCAATGTTTTAATATTTCCGCATATCCGGTTTCTTTTTATGTAGAGGCTCTTATATATTTATGTCCAGCCAGAAGGGCAAGCTGATTTGCGAAGTGGAGAAGGAGAGGTGTCGAAATATCTCCTCCTCCGACTCCTTATCATTCAACTTCACCACCCGCAATCGTTCCCGCCTCGTCGCCCAAAGCGTCTCCATTTCCCCCCACAGCCCGAACACCCCCGAGCTCAATAGAACCCCCATCCGATTGTACATTGAGCTTTGGCCGATGAAGGTCCAGTTCCCGATCTCTGAAATTCATGAAGAGGAACCCCTTGGTGGAACTTGCGCCGGCGTCCTCCGATTTCAGCAGCTTCCCACTCCCCCGTGCAAATCGGCCATGCCGGCGTCGGTGATTGTTGTGATGGTGACTGCTGGCTGTGACTGTGACTGCGAATGCGGGGATTGTGGAGACTGCGACTGCCACGGCGGAGACTGCAACTTTGACTGCAATTGCTAAGGGTAAATCCCCTAAGGGGAATTTTACTGACTCCAGCAGATTGTCCCTCAAGCCCAACCAACACAAAAAAAACTACTTAACTACACACATCCAACATTGGATTTCCAACTGTAAATGTAGATACAGGAAATACAAATACAAAGGACATGATCATGTGTTCAATTATCTTGTCACTGTTTTTTGTTAATTTATTGTACTCATTATTTGTCCACGTTCACAAACATTATGAAATAAATTATGAAATCTATGTCTTGATATAAAATCCTCACCTCACGAATCCACTTGAATTTGAATCAATTCCATCTCTCCCCCGCCATTCTCAACTACTCCATCCAACAAAAACGACCCCGCTGGATTATTCGAAGTCGGCTCGGACTTGGATTCATTCCGGTCCTGTGGCCCTGGCCCAACTCTTTTCCTTCCACACCGTTTGAATTTGAACCCTTTCGTCGCCCTCACCCTCCCTCATTCCGCTTCCTGTTCAACCACCACGGGCCGCTAACCCGACCCCCAAAGGCTAAACACAGAGGCCACACAAGAGTGTCCCCCCATTTCCTTTCCCGCTCCGCATCCAACTTCAACTGCTGGTCCCTTTCAAACTCCGCGCTCTCCCGAGATTCTCAGCACCCCGACCCATTGATCTGCCCTATTCCGTCCTCCGCGAAATCCCACGGGAGCCCCCACCAAGCACCAAGCGATGATTCTGCACCAGCACCCTCAAATTCGGGGCCGTGACTCCGCCCCACCGCTCACCCACATGGATTTCATTCCGTAAAACCCGCCAGGGTTCCAAGACCCCCCCACTGTGTAAACAACATTCAAATGCTCCTTGGACTCGGACGTGAGGACAATCGCGACATTTTCCGGGTCTTCCCCGAGCGGCAGGACTCCATCGTATACCAATGGATGACTAGTAGACCAATCGGATCCTTTCCCTCATGATGATGGTGGTGATTGGATGGGATTGATTTGAGGAGAAGTCTCCCCTTGAATCCGCCCTATTCAGTGTGTGGAGTTTAACATGTTGAAAAAGAACACCAAATGGGAAAAGATACAATGAAAAGCGCTTACTTATTTATGGAGTGCTGGAAAATATTTGTTTGAACTGCCCGCCAGTTTATGTATTTAAACTCGCATGCAAGCAATGCCGGCAATTGTGTTCACTTCCATTCAAAATTTCTGTGCGTTAGAATTTCTGTATGGAAAAGTTTGATCGAATAGATCACAAATTGAAAGCTCGCTTTGTTAAAATTTTAAAATGTATCAAAAAATAACGATTTTCCATCTTTTCCACCTGATTTCGGTGTTCCCTTTGATTCGGACTCAAATCCATTTGTCAGTTGAACACGCAGTGGCGACGGTGGACTTAATTCCGTTGATCAAGGACATTGAAAATTGTTGGATCAATTTCTTTGAGTACAGTCCAGTCTTTGATTACGCGCATTTGACTCTTCCAGCTGTGATCACTTCCAATGTTAGCGATGATTTCGTCGTTGATAAATTTTGGAACAGGGGATCGGGAATGGTCTGGCATATCAAACACACTCCAGATCTGTGCTATGTCAGTTTTATTCTTCTCCCTTCCGGTAAAAAAGGCGAACGAGACGAGAATTCAGTCCTTGCATTTGCTAGAAGGGTTATACGTTCGTCAAGATTTGACGCTACCCAAATTTAATTTCTTCATCTTGAGCAGTTCAAGTAGATTCCAGTTTGATCCGAATGAATTTCTTGATAGTCTTGAAAGATTCATTTATTCATATCGACCAACTTTTTTGATGCTAGCAGAAGAAAAGTACGGTCAAATTGATCCAGCAGATACTTTGAAACCCCATCTACATCGAGACGATGGAATTCAAATTGTGTTAGGTTTTCAAACAGCGTGGTATTTCTGTTCCTTATGCTTCACCGAGAAACTAATTGTTCAAATTCCCTTTGATCAATCTTCAACAGGATCAATTTTCAACGAAGTGTTGGACTCGTACAGGAAATCCGTGAAGATGACGAGCAATCAAGTCGGTCTTCAATTTGCAATCAGCACTCGTACCCCATTTGACAGATTCGATGCAGGATCCTTGACCGATGCAGTTTTCGGCCTTGCCTTCTCTCCACTGAACATTTCATTCTCAGAGAATCTCTTGATGACACACCGATATCACTGGAGAACCGTTGGGAAAGTTATCGAAGAATTTGAATCACTGTACCACTACAACTTCATTTGGCTCTACTCCCGATCACCCATGATCCTCACGGGGGTCCAAACCATGTAGAAATTCATCACAGCAGATGGCGTTTACCAAGTTAAAAGTTCCCTGGAGATTTATATTGGTCCGTTTGAACCTGGAGTTTGGATCACTTTGCTCTTGACAGTTGTGGCAACAGTCCTTGTAATCCCTTCCATTTATCACCATCTTGAACGAGGTATTTCCTTCAAGGCAATCGGACCCAGTACAATTTGGTGGATTTATCGGATTTTGCTGGAACAACCTGATGGGGAAATCCCAGAGTTTTCTTCGGTGTCCTCAATATCGGTCAGCAAGGACAAGAAAAAGATCCTCAAGAGGGTTTTTAGGATCTTCTTGGCAGTTTGGATCCTCATGGGATTGGTCTTGACAAATGGATATCGAGGAATCATCAAATCTGACTACACTCTCAGCTACCCGCTTCAAACGGACTGGAAGTACTTCAAACAATTTTTTCATGATGAGACCAAGATATTCTCCACGTTTTTCTCTGCATACTCCGGACCTTGTTTGAGTGATGACTACACAGCGTCACAACCAGCTAACTTTTTTAATGAATACATCCCATGGTTTACTCATTACGATGTCCTTCCGTCCAAAGATTACGTGAAATTCTTGGGACAAATCTGCTCCCTCAAATCATACGAGAAGTTAGTTGTGGATTGTCAGCGGGATTGTCCAAAATCCTGGAATGTTTCCCTGAAGGATGCATCGCCATCTTGTATGGATTTCACATCCTGTCGAAGATTTAGCCACATCATTTTGATATGGATCGGACCATTGCGTGCCCATCGGAACTCCCGAAACTCATCCGAACAAGATTGAGTCAACCGCAGAGTGTCCTTATCGTCCCTTCAAAGGATTTTGAGTACTTTTGGAACATGTTCAAAACGGCAATTCGGGAAGAGGAAGAGTCCCGCTCAGACTTAAAATTGAAATTCTCACATAAACGCCGAGTCCTGCGAGATGAATCCTTTGAGCAGTGGACCGGATTTGTTGTGATTCACGTTCTGGATCCCCATCATCCGAATTTATTGGCACATCAATTTCAAATCCTAATGAGTTCCGGCATTTACTGGTTGTGGGAGGATTGGAACACAATTTGATTCATCCCTGAAGACAAGAAAGTGAACCGGAGTTTGGGGATCGATGAAACGTTGGCCGAGTTTAAAGTCCTCTCATTTCGGGATTCGGACGTGCATTTGGTTTTCACCGGCTGGCTTCTTGCCTTGACTCTCCCACTGCTTTTATTGGAAATGTCGCGTTGTTGTTATTGTTCATATAGTTTGTACTGAGGGAAGCAAATTCGAACTCAGTCAATACATAATAGTCTTTCAAATTAATTTCAAAAACACATGATTATATATCTGAAATCACCATAAAACCACAAATATTAGGGAAAAAATATTTTTTTTTCACACATAGTGATAGAATTACATAAAGCCAAACCCTCAAAACCTTGAATACAACGTGAACAAGACTCGGACCAAAACCTATATGTACATATTGAATACAGGATCAACTCTAAAACAATAAAAGCTAAGTCCATTAATTTTAATAGCATATGAAAATAGACCTGAAGAAACGAATCTCATATCATCTCAAAAATTAAAGTGAAGATACTAACATCGTGTACGTTCTATATCTAGTTGCTGTCCAAACGGCATGCAGGCAGAAGGAAGTCCAGAAGGAAGTCAAGATCGGAGGAAAAACAAAACGAGCATTATGGAAGAACTCAAAGCCTTAATCATGGAACTAACAAACAAAGTAGACAATCTCACCAAGACCAACCAAGCTGCCATCAAAAACAATATAAATAATCGTGAAGACATTGATACCCTGTACAGAATATTGGCAACGCAACAACTAACTATTAAGAAAATCGAGGAAAACATGGAAAAAATGGACATTAAGGAAAAGAATATAGTCATACGCGGAGTTGCTATAAATCCGAATGAAAAAGAAAAAGGTACAGATCTTCAAATGGGTCCAAAAATTCTACAAGAAAATAAAAGTTCAACCTGGAAAAATCAGTGAATGCTTCAGAACGGGAAAAAGAGATAATAAAATGAGACCGATTCTTGTCAAATTAGAAAATATTAATAATAAAAACAAAATGTTTTCACACATAAAAGAATTTTGTGATGATTTAATTAGACTTGAAAATTATTTACCGTATTCTGTTAGAATAAGGAGGAACTTACTATTGAAAGCTAGATTAGAGGCTTGGAGAATTGGAGACACGGTTGAATTGGTCAAAGGAATACTATACATCAGGAGTACTATACGATGTAGAACAAAAAGTTGAAAATGGCAAAGTACTCTCTAAAGCCCATATGGAATCCTAATACAAAACCCAAACACCTCTTCAAATAACTACAACAACATGGAAAATAACTTTATACTGGAACTGCTATGGTCTTACAAATAAAAATAATAACTTCCTGCAGAAAATAATAGAAATTAAAGCTAAACGTTTTTGTCTAAGCGAAACTTGGACAGTCGATTATGTACCCAACGTATTTAAAAATAATTATAATGTTATTTGTATAGATTCAACTAAAAACGAAAATTGTAAAAGAGGGAGACGAAAGGGGGGAATGATTATTGGTATTGAAAAAGTATACATGTACAGCATACTAGCAAGTAATGAATTGTTCACTTCTTTACGTATTGAAAATACGGCGTACATTTTTGTATATCTAAACCACAAAGATAATCAAAATGCTCTGGAAGAGCTATTTAATGAAATCGAAAAATATAATAATAACAATATTGTGGTAATGGGTGACTTCAATGTTAGAATTGGAAAATTAAACTGTTGTACATATGACGATGAGTTATATAGAGATGGTGATGATTGTAAAATTTATTGTAATGGTTCGAGACTAATTGATTTCTGTGTCGAAAATAACATGTTTATATGCAACGGGAACTGTGATAATGATAGCTCAAAAAATTATACACACATCTCAGAAATAGGATAAAGTGTCTTGGATTTATGCTTCGTATCTATAAATATGGCAAATAATATTAATTTTGAAGTCAATGACTCCGTATACTCTCATCATTTGCCAATATTACTTCATGAAAAGCTTAAAATCAAACATACTAGTAAAATAAATACACCTATATAAAAAAACATTATTAAACAAAAACAAATGTGAAGCTTTTAATAAGGTGTTGAACTATAGATTACATATAGTCATAGTAAAGCAATGGATTTTGACTCCGGTGTGAATATAGCACTAGAAAAATGTAAAATGATTAAAAGAGTAAATTTAAACGCGGAAAGACCTATATATACAACAATACTTGGTTCGATAATGAATGTAAAGCCAAAAAATACAAATGTCAGCAAATGCTACTTAAATATCGTAAGGCAACAAATTGCAAATATAATGAAAAGGGAGCTTTACTTTTATATTTGGTATCTTTAAATACAATCTACAAATAAAAACCGCTGTTGTGTTTATACGACTACGCATTGATAGTGCAAATATCTATGTAAATGATAAAAAACTAAGCAGATCAGAAATGTGCACATACTGTATGAATACTAATGGAAGCTGGTTTCACATTCTCTTCAAATGTAAACAGTTCCACAAAGAACGTAAACTACACCTACCTAACTCGGATACTATAGCCTATGATGAAACAAACTGGTATGAACTATCAAACGAAAATATCACAAAAGATAATATTACAAATATACACAACTATTTAACGTTAAGTAGTCACAATTTTGCTTAATATATAATTAAACCAATATAATACTATCTCGTCGATGATCATAATGTAAATTGACTTAGAACCTTGTAAAAACACATTGAAGAGGTCGTTCGGACCCAAATCAACATAAATTACTACTACTACTACTAGTTTATACTGAGGTTTTGCTGTGAAAGAGAGTTGGTCAATACTCCCTCCAAATTCCAAATATATGCTTCTTTGAGAAAATAATTTCGTTGATGAGTTGTCAGAAAAGACGCAGGTTTCATTTGTACCAATTGCCCCTGTGAAGAAATTTTTGTATATACGAAGTGACTTTTTGCTAAAATATCCTCCGACACAAATGTCATTAGTCAGCCTTTTTGGATATTGCACAAAATGGGAAATCGAAAATATCATCTTATAAGAAAATAAAGAAAATGTTAAATTCGTTTAATTAAAAATTCTCTTGTTTTGGGTAAAGTGTCGGACTTCTTTTTGAGTGTGGATTCGTCATGATATTCATTCGAAAATGAAATTCTAAATGGCTGAATTGAATGTTAGCTTTTTGATATTTCTTTTGATTGCATTCATTGAGTCATCATATATATGTAAAATGCGGTATCTCCTTGGAAAATAAGGCGAGACGCGCGTGGGGGAATTCAATAAACAATCACAGATCTTGCATGTGCACTCTACATGCGCATGTATAGACTTCTTTTTCGGATATAAAATCGGACTTTTGCTATTTCCTCCGTTTTGGTGTGGCGTTGCGTTGTTCAGTATATTCGTCAAGTATATAAATGAGCAATGGCAGGAACTTCAAATGGTGACAGGAAAGAAAATGAAGGCGCGTCCTCGTCATTCAAAAAGGTGAATTTTTACAACACTGTCCAACAAAACATCTTCAAAATGCTGTTAATGTTGTTATTTTACAGAAGAGCAGAGAGTCGGAGGAGGCGGAGGATTTGCCGCCGAGAACGTATATTCAAGATTGGGAGCGTTTTGATGGGGATTGGACGGAAGAGTCCTTCACTGGACTGCCCAAGGATATGGGCTCCAAACTCCGCGCCTTCCTTAGCATCGTCCCTGATTTCGAGAACAATGTCCTCTTGGATCATTTTGAATATGATAACGACGTGGATCATCGCGTCGTCACATTTAAGTTTGTTCATCAAATAATTTTCTGGGCGGTGGCAGGATTCGTGGAGGGATATCCGTTGCGGAGATCCGGCTGGGAGTCGGGGGGCCAATCAACTCCAATGAAGCAGGTCACCACCATTGACAAGACAACTGTCCATGCTCCGCCCACAAGACAGAATCTCATATTTGAAAAAGCCCTTCTTCAACTCATTAAGGAGCCGGATTACTTTGAAAGCACCAAGAACGGCACTAAATTGATATTCAAATCCAAGACCGCCACGGCCATTTTTAACAAATCTCATTTACGAACTGATGACCAGATATTTAAGAGCAGACCAGCGTACCAAAATCATGTAGTTCCCTGAAAAAATAAATGAGTCCCATCACCAAAAAAAAAAAAAAAACGGCTCACGAGCATCGACATTGACTAAATCCAAATCCACATACACTGAAATCCATATATCGTCGGCTAACATGCAAAACCTCGTAAGTTTTTTTTTGGCTAAATGCAAAACCTCGTAACTTTTTTTCTTTTGTCATGAAAATTTCATTGCTCCTTCACAAATCATTTGACTCGTGCTTGAAAAAAATAAATGGGTTCGTCCCCTTTGTATGTGTATACACAGTATACACACATTCCCATCAATTTTTTGTTTACATTTTCATTTGTTGTGTGCCGTGTGTGTGTGAAGGGCGTGCCGGGAATTTTTTTCCATTTAATTCCGCGGGGAAGCAAACACATTGACAGCACACATCAGATAAATTGAAATTACGATACGCTTTCATTGATTCATTCATTGATTCCCACAAAGTTTTACCCTGTTTTCGTTTTTGAGTTCACAAAAAAATAACAAGGACTCGAGGAATTCCTATTGAAAACCCTTTTGGTATAAAAAAAATGTCCTTTTGCGTTATTCAAATGAATTTGTGGTTGGGGAAATGCATTGGTTGTTTCCTCGTCTGGACACCACCAATCTCCAGACACGTTAAAATAAAAACAAGTCCAATGTGGAAAACTACCGTCAAATCCTATAGTCGACTCCTGCTCTCGCTATTTCTCATCTCATTCACGATGATCATTTTTGGAGACTTGTTCTGGAATAATTCCATTAAATTCCTCGTGGGGAGAAACTCCCGCCTTTTTCAACGGATCGTGTACTTGACCGAGTGGTGTGTCCTTAATTTTGCGGATTGGTTGATTCGACTCACCGTCATCCTCTATCAAGGTCCAATCACACAGTTGCTGGAGAATCTACACAAATTGAACGCCCACTCCCCATCTTTATCTTTATCTTCGTCTTCTTCTTCTAACAATAAGAAGACAAACGATAAAGATAAAGAGGGAAAGAAGAAGGCGGGAAATTCAAGGATGAACAAAGACAATGTGCGCGTGATTTGTTTGAGTCTCCTTGGCGGCTTCTGCTTGATCACTGGTGAACTTATCAGTATGCTGGGATTGGGTGTTTTCTCAGTGGATTCGGATCCCAATCAATATCTCCTTAGAAGCCTCCCAAAAATCCGTGTGCTCCGTCAAGTGCATTTCTTCATTTGGGATTGCATACAGATAAGCTCGAATTTCTTCGCTCTCGTCTTTGTCATGTCCATCGGGATGGAATTGACCCGAATTTATGGAGAGACGGTCCGACATGTAATTATTCTTTTGGAAACTGGGCCATTTAAACATCCCGCTTTTCCTCCTCCCAATGAGCAATCTGATGGCGGCATGGAAAAAGTCACAGTGAAAACTGTCCAAGTCCAAGTTCAAGTTCAAGCTGTTGATGTTTCCACTTCCACCAGGCGATGTCCTCCGGAGACTGAAGAATTGGAATTGAAGAAAAATCTCGGCTGGGGTCGAAATTTCTCAAGTGTGGATTTCCTCGGGAAATTTGTACACAAATTTGAAACCCTTCGGAATTCCTTTACTATTTTTGGCCGCATGGGTGGGATTTTGATTTTGGCGCCATTGTGTAAGGCAACGGCGGGGATTGTGACGGTATTGAGTCTCCTCTTGCATCCTTCTGGGTCTAACACGGATTGGACTTTGACTCAAACCTTCGTCGTTACCTCACGAATTCTCTCCATCGTCATCATGACTGTTTGGGGACAGTCAATCAAGTCTCAGGTCCGTTCCGGAAATTCCGGACAGACACAAAACTTTTGATACATTCATTTTGAAAACTGTGCAGACCGGCTCATTCATCATTCATACATTGGTTTCATCTTTGATTGTTATATACATAGATGGAGACACATCGGGCGGAGCTGGAATTTCTCTTGATTCAGTTGGACACTCAAATTGGTGATGCTCAGCAGGTTAGTGTTTTTTTTTTGCATTTTGTTTTGACATGAAAAAATATTGTAAGAGAATGGTTTTTTCGAGCGAGAATTTAATATTAGACAAAATAATAAGATGTAACATTGGTTTTTTTTTGTTTTAAATAGATTCGTCAAGTGCTGGAGTGGATGACGCGTTGGCAATGGAATCTCTCTGCCATGAAGTTCGTCAACATTGACAACAGTCTCATCCCCGTGGTGAGAGTGTGAAAAGGAGAGAGAGAATGAGAAACCACACAGACAAAAGATGCAGTGAAAATATATATCGTCTGTTAAGTTCAAAAATGGGCGATAATCATTTTCCTTAATTTCGTTTGACCGGGTTTGACCTGCTCTCCAGGTCAAAGTATTAGAGATGGAGCTTTGGGTCAAGCGACATTATTGTAGAGCAGGTCATGACGAACAATAATGTCGCTTGACCCAAAGCTCCATCTCTAATACTTTGACCTCCAGAGCAGGTCAACCCCGGTCAAACGAAATTAAGGAAAATGATTATCGTCCTTTTTTGAACTTAACAGACGATATACAGATTGCTGTGTGGATTTTGTGCATTTAATTTAATTAACATGATTCCTTGGTTTGCAGATTTCCGGAATCGTGATGACATACTTTATTTTCCTGTTCCAGCTCAAAATGAACGAGCAATAAAAATATTAGAGCCATTCCCACACGAATTAAGAGGAAACGGAAGATCATTTAATCGCAATATTATGGGAAAGGCTGGCGTTATACGTTCTATAAATTCATTCAAAATTCCTATTTTCCACAATTACACAACAAAAAAAAACCCCGTTCTGAATTGAATTAAATAGACTTTATTAAGGGGCTGACCACCAAAAGCCAATTTTTCGACCCCCCTCCCTACCGACTTCAGATAATGTTAGATTTTGTTTACCCTCCTCGTCAGATGGCGTCAAATTACACACAAACATGCCAATAATGGCCTTGAATAACCAATTAAATGGTTCTTCGCCAAATACGGATGGCTGTATTACTTGGATAAACCTCACCACCCATTGAAAATACTTCCATGACATTGAGAGAGTCCTGACCACTTGCCTTTCCCAAGTCCAAACAATCACTCCAGCCATTATTATACTCCACATCAATTTCACTCTGAGCGGGACTTCCACCAGTTCTGAATAGTTTAGTAATTCTAGGGGAACTTTCTTCGTGGTTTAATCCAAATCCGGCTGAGCTTCCACCTTCTGCTCGAGAGAAAAGTCCACCATAACTTGCTGTTTCATCTGTCCTCGTGATCCCTGGCCAGAGAGTTTGAGGCCCGGATTGTCTGGGCATTTGAATGTACACGAAACCAATTGGGACTGTGCAAATAAAATATATAAAAACATGATTAAGTTTATACATTATCTTATACATTAACACCAAAATTAGAAAAATGGAGTTTCTTTAAGATTTAGATTTAACTATATAACAATGATTGAAAGGTTTTTAGGCAAAGTCTATATTTCTATATTATATACCTGCATTGGTCGTCTCTAAGGCAATGTGAGCTGCTTGAAGTGCATTATGTGAAGTTTGAAGGGAATTGTGGGCAGTCCTCAGACTCGTTAAATCGATTTCAAGGGCGAGGTGAGCGGAGCGAAGAGTCCGATGTTGTGTTCGTAGTTCATTATGCTTCCCATGAAGTTCAAAGAGGGAGCTCTGAAGTTGTCTCAACGACCAACTCTGAGTTTCTTGACACAGGACCAAGTTCCTCGTGGACGTGCAGGACACGTCCATCCGGTCCACATCTTTGTCTGTTGCTGTTGAGGAGACGTTGGATGTGAATGTGAGTTGAGTACAATTTTTAGAGGGGTCCTCCGAAGGACTCTCGACAGCCCAACTTGTAAATTCCATAAGGGATCCGCTGCTCACCCAATGGAAATCTGGTTTCATCTTGGTGGTCCCACTGCGTCGCGCCCCCAACCAAACATTGTCTATTACTCCTCCCACATCTGAAAAGAGTAGTTGAGAGATGGCGTCTTGCTCCTCTTTGGAGTGAATGGTGATGAGCGGATTTGCCTCATAACCCGAGGATTCCAGCTCACAAAGTTGACGGGCGTCGTCAAAAGTGACCAAGTTGTTGATGAGCTTGAGGCATTTGGTGTTTGTGTACGGGATCCATTCCGGGCTCCCACACAACTCAGACGCCCTGCTGGAACTGGCACGGGAACTGGAACCTTGTAACCAACATCGTTGGATTATATTAACTGATTGTATATTACATGTCCCATGAAATATTTAAGTAGTCTCGTTATACACAAAATACTTACTAATGGTTATTGCTTTGGGGTTCTGAAACAATGTAGACAAAAGGAGCAGTGTGAAGGAAGGAAGAGTTAATTTTGTCATGACGATGAACAACTATATAGTAACTGTTTTTTAATTGTGATCAGCTAATATACTTTGCTGACAAATGGTGTGGTTTAATCTTTATCTGCATGAGCAACAAATTCCATTTTCCCTTCCCTGATGGTCCCCTTCTATGTTACTAACGTAAGCATTTTAATCTGACTTCGTGTGCTGTTGTAATTGTAATTGTAATTTAAATGCGGATATATAATGTTCAAATAAGAAAATTGCATACGACGAAGAGTGAATTTCATGCAATGTTCATTTTTGGCAATAATGAAAATGTCACACTTACAATTACAAATTAAAACTCTTATTATATGTGAGTATTGTTGTCTTGTTGTAAAAACAGATATTGCATCCGTTCTATATATAGTTGAATGTAAATCTTTATCTATAATATAAGCAAAGAATTCTATTTCTCTATATCCTCTTATGCGTGTAAAAACTGTAAATTTTACGACTTTGGCATTGTCACATTCCAATACAACTTTGTCCATTTTGATGGTATAGGCTATTTAGAATTTCAAAAATATTCCTCTAAAGGGCCCATTGTGACATTTTTTGTCCAAATCGTGCCCAAAATTCAAATATATTGACTGTTGCCGAGGAAATTTGACAAATTAGCAAGTTTTTTTTATAAAACTGGCGAAAATCAATGCGCTCTTAAAACTTGAGTCAAGTAACCGACCCGACTTTCTCGACCGACCCAAAATGTGACTCTATCCAAGACATTTGTCCAAAGTCGGTCAAACAAAGAAAGGAAATGTTTACGAATGAATGTTATATTTGGTGCAAACAACGACATTTCACACCATGACGACTGCGGACTTTTCAAACATTAAATTCAGATAGTGCATAAAAGAAATGGCTCGTAATGAAAACGGGCGATACTTTCATCAAAATATTTTCTCTCTCCGTTTTTGACGCTTAAAATGAGGCCTCTATACCAAGCCCCGTCACACCAGTAGAAAAATCGTAACAGATGGTGAAAGTTGATTCACAGAGTACTTTTGGGATTTTGTTTGTTATAAAATGGATCGATCCCCCAAACGAATTTTCTACATCACAATCATTTTTCCTCCAGTTTTTTATGCTTAAAAAGATGAGCTAATTTTTGTTTCGGTCGGTTGGTCACAAATAAAGTTTCAGTGGGTGAAAGTTGATTCAGATGGTAATTGTGGGATTTTGTTTGTTATAAAATGGATCGATCCCCCAAACGAATTTTCTACATCACAATCATTTTTCCTCCAGTTTTTTATGCTTAAAAAGATGAGCTAATTTTGGACTCGGTCGCTTGGTCACAAATAAAGTTTCAGTGGGTGAAAGTTGATTCAGATGGTAGTTGTGGGATTTTGTTCGTTATAAAATGGATCGATCCCCCAAGCGAATTTTCTACATCACAATCATTTTTCATCCAGTTTTTTATGCTTAAAAAGATGAGCTAATTTTTGTCTCGGTCGGTTGGTCACAAATAAAGTTACAGTCGCAGAAAGTTGATTCAGATGGTGCTTGTGGGATTTTTTTCGTTATAAAATTGATCGATCCCCCAAACGAATTTTTTACATCGCAATCATTTTTTCTTCAGTTTTTTATGCTTAAAAGGATGAGCTAATTTTGGACTCGGTAGCTTGATCAGAAATAAAGTTACAGTGGGTGAAAGTTGATTCAGATGGTGCTTCTGACTATCCTTTGCCCATGACGCAAATTGCCCGGTATGCCCCTGCTTTGGTGATATTGTGGAACTGAAATGTGTCTGCGGGGCCATTTGACGTATTCGTGCTTTCTCCATGTCTTATTTATTACAATTTTGTTTAGCTTTAGAAATGATTACATTTGCCCACTACGACCCTATTTTGAAAATTTATGTACCCTATTGCAAGGGTTTTTTTTAATACCACCAATCTATAATATATATTTGGCGTCACTGATTATTTTACTTCACGTGCCGTGGAAGCCCTTAAATTCTATTTAGCCCTGTGCAACCTTACTTTTTGTGTTTTGTTGACTCTTCTTATCATTCGATCACTGACTGTTGGAGTAATAACTGCTGTCTTCTTGCTGTCTTGTGTTTGCCCGTGCATTTGCATTACAACATACATATTCGATTGGGAATACCTGCCTACCCCCAGTGGAACTGACTTCACTCTTGTTTAAAGGTAAACAATTTTATTACATTTGTGCATCAGTTTCTCATTATATATTTTAAAATTAAAAGTTGATTTTCTCATGCACTGAGCATTTGTGTCAACGTTGAGGTCAAAGCTATATCAATCGACTTACTAATCTTATTACGCTCTTTTGATTGACATACATTTTTAGACTTTAGGACCACGAATAAAGCCCCTGTAAGTGCATTTAAAAGGAAAATGTATTTTAATTACAATTTATGGCTGTACAAAAAGTTTGATTTTCTCTGTTGACGCGCTCGGAAAATTCTAGGAGTCCACGTACAATATCGTGCAGATTTGGATTTCAACAGGTGGTGCTGTAGTCATCTTTTACCGTAAGCAACGACCCTCTATAATCTGTTTTGCATGAAGCAGTGTGCAGGGTGCAGCAAAACTCAAGTGACTTCCGGTTGACACCTGGAAATGATTTGCTGATCAAAACATTAGTACACTTTCTGATTAATTAAAAAATCGGAGAAAGTCTTGAGTTTTGTTACCCTCTGTAAACTCTGGATATTTATTCCAACTATTCCTTCCTTTTCATAATTTCACGGTATTTTACAGGTTTTCCAAACAAATTTGGAGCTGTGACGGACGATATATTTATTGTCAGGATTTACAAAAATAATGCATGACATAGCTGGCAACGGGACAACCGGGATCCCGCTGTTTCCCCCCCCCCCCCCAATCCCGCAGAGTCCCGCTGCAAAATTGATTTAGCATATAATCAAAATTGATAAAAAATTACCTCATCATTTAAAGCATAAAAAACGGAGGGAAAAATGATTTTGATGTAGGAAATTCTTTTGGGGGATCGATCGATTTCATAACGAACAAATTTCACCAAGCACCATCTGAAACAACTTTCACCGACTGTAACTTTATTTGTTATTAAGCGACCGGGATAAAAATTAGCTCATTGTTTTAAGTATAAAAAACTGATGGAAAAATGATTTTGATGAAGAGAATCTGTTGGGGGATTCGCCAAATTTTATTACAGACAATATCCCATCAAGAGTACTTCCTGAATGAACTTTCACCATCTGGTATGGATTTTCTACTGGAGCGACTGGGCTAGAAATAAATACCTCATTTTAAGCTTCAAAAACGGAGATGTAAATTATTTGGAT
>JAIUND010002378.1:0-22952 GCA_034699125.1 Gisinianus flammeolus
CTAAATATATCGTTCATATGTTCTTTATGCTATCGACACTAAAGACTTTCACTCATTTGTTGGAGAAAGTTGATTTCTTCCAAGACGACTTTCTCTCTCAGAACTCAAAGGAAAAGGTATATAGAACTAACTTTAAATGACGCTTTTACATTTACATCCAATATATTATATTATATATTTGTGTTTGTAAGGTCGCTGCAATTATATACATAGTCTATAATATACATACATATATACTGTCCAAAAGAGTAAAGGAATACTTAAATTCACAGGAGTATATAGCTTAACGTGTTCTTAGTCTAGACAATATGAGATGCCTATATTTTAGGATTGTAGTTGTAATCTATCACACACTCTGATAACGTGTTGAATGTTCTTGAACTCGAAAGCGTCTTCTTGGAAGGAGTTATATCTTATATTACATATATTCTATATACAAAATAATACAAATCGGAGCATTACTAAATTACAAAATTGCGGTCTGTCTATAGTCTATATATAGATAGAAATACAAATATTGAGAGAGGATGAAGACTAGTAAATATATATGTAGTAAATAGTAAATTGTACTTATACTTTGCACATAAATAATACTGGTCTACTCAATCTATATTCTATGTATCCATAGTCCATAGGTATCTGTATCGTAAAAGTGTCTGACTCATACATTCTTCCACTGAACATAAGTACATATATATAGAAACTCTAAAGTCTAAAGGGATTAAACTTATCAACGCGGATGTATTTTTTTTAAACTTGGATTCCACAAACCATAAAATATATAGGGAAATGCGAATCATTTCAAATTAAAATATATACATTGAATTCAGCGTTTGAATATTACGTGTGCTGCGTCTTTGTGAAAAAGTTTTAATTAATCTCCTGTCTATAAAATTATAATACTAAAAATTAAAATACATCATTATATACTCAAAGTCTCGAGTGAATATAGAAGCATTGGGAATTTTAGTCGCTCGCTCGACTGTGTGTGCATATTATATGTATATAGATACTTTGACCAGAAATCTATATACCTATAATAATTTGTACACATTTAGATTAATCAGTGTCATTGTCATTATATACATGAATATTCAGCAGTATAAACATTTTTTATTATTCTATTCGCTTAATTCAGTCGCAGTCTGACAACATCAAGTCAAAGAGTACATATAACTATAGTCGGTATTTTAAAATGTGTCTGTTTTTTGCAAAATTTGCATAGCCATCAATTTTATATACATATGTACACACACATTGTACTACCTGCGAGAGTATTTTATTTATTTATGCAATATTTGTATATCTTATACTTAAGTATATATGTGTATGAAGTACTATGAAGTGTGACGATATAATTATTGTCGTTCATGTGTGTGGAATGAGAAATATACCACACAATTAACTACAGGCAAATTAATTTACTTCACGCCAGCACTAATAACTATATAATAATAAAATAGAAGCTATACATGATAGAGAAAATTTTCTGTTGTGTGTGTGGTTTGGACAAAATATGTATTTTATTACGATCATTCAATGAATGATCCGCCTTTTGAATGATTCAATATTCAATATTCCGCTCAGGTTCTCCTCATTTTTAAACTGCTCTAATTGTAAAATCAGTTGATGTGTGGATTTTATATTGTGAATCATATTTTGTATTTTGTGAATGTGTGTGGAAGGTGAGAGAAAGGAAGAAATTGCAAACATTTTCCTAATATAGGGTATGTGTCTGTGGCATTGATAAAAAGTCGACTAAAACGTTTTCTTTGTGCCATCATCAGTTACACGGATTCAGTTTTTGCAAATGACATCATAAAAAAAAGCATCCTGAGTGTTTTACTCTATACACAGATATATGCATAATATGCAGTGAAAAAGTGAAAAAGTGAGAGAGAGAAAAAAGGATTTTTGTTCGTGCGAGTTATTTTGTGAATACAATTTTTTAAAGTTCCACACAGGGAAAACATTATGGCGTCCAAAGCATTTAATTTGGGTGAGGATGGTGGAAAAAGTTTGGTCACCAAAGTGATCATTTGTTTGGTCATTGCAACAGTCGTCATTGCAGCTGTGATCATCGGTGTTTTTGCTTTCAAGTCTTCCAAAGATGAAGACGGTAAATATACTTAATATACAAGTTGACAACAACAAAAAAACCAAAATCTTTTTTTTGTATCTTTCTCAAACTCAAAATCCTCAAAATAAAAATAAAGAAGCACAAATTTTCAATGTTTGTTTTAACTACCTATATAAGTATATATGTTTGTTTATAATTCATTTTTAAAGGATGTGGCGGCCCAAAATTGGATCAAAATGGCTTGAGTAATTATACAAATGGAGCTAAAACGATTGCATTTGCTTGCTTCCCCGGTTTCTTTGTGGATCAAGAAACTTCTGCAAGTTCAAATCTCGTTCTTTCTCAATGTATTGACAAGACGTGGACGCCGCAAGCTCCAGCATGTGTGAGGAAAAACGGATTTTTTTCTCTTTTTTTTGTTTTTACTTAATATTAAAACTTATTTAGTACAAAAAATATTTGAATTATTAAATACAGACACGGAGAAATGTGAAATGTTAACCTTGATGATCAGCTATAGAAATAAATGAAATAATGTGTGTGGACTGCTGGTTTGAGGTTGTGTTTTCAGTATGTGCAAATATTTGCACACGAAAATTCAGACACATTGAGTGAGGTGTGTGTGAAGGGAAGGAAACTTTTATTCGAACTGTAATTGTGTATACGAAATTGAAACAGTTGTCAATCATTAAGTCCACATATATATCAATAAGAAGAGTTAAAATTGGTTTTTGTTCCCCTTGTGTGTGTACAGATGAATCATGTTGCAATCAATTTGAAATGTATTTTACCTGTCGTATATGCATTTTATTTTTATTTTTTTTTGCAGAACTTTTTACCCCTTCGTCTTGATTGTAAAGTGGAGAATAACGGACTGGACGGCCGTATCACTATGATTCAGGTACATATACATGTATACTTATTCAAATGAAATCTCTTTACACAGATAATAAATGAAGCTCACACATTTATTGTAAAATCCCTGTTCCAAAATTGAAGGCTCTTTTATTATATACGATGTGGATACATATTTTATGTGATTTGTTTTGTATATATCGTATAGATGAGTGTACAAGAACAAACACAGATTTTTGGCTTCACTAGATATGAAAAGGCCATCAAATCTGAAGGTCACATAAATGAGATAATCCCACTCTCAAGGCATAGTCCACTGTGTGAAGTGAGCACCCAGTACAATATCAGTGGGGAAATTGATGACATTGGACAAATCGATGAAAAGTATTTACTGAAAGTTCACTTTGAAAGTCGCTCCCTCGCGGCTTACAGAACTGCGGATATTCATATCAATATGATCTTTCTGGGTATGCCAAAACGCCAGCTCATAAATATATACAGATACAAAACTTTCACTTTTAAAATGGCCAAAAAAACAAAAAGCCAAAAACATCTTCTGTGTGCCCACAATGTATATTAAATGCACATATCAAAATTACCCTCTCTCTCTTTTCCATATACATATAGATGTGAACACGACGGCCACGCTCATTTCTGTTCATCAAGGGAATTTCACGATGGTCATGCCCAAACAGCTTCCGGGTGTTGGATGGGACAGAATCAAAGAATCCTCATCCAGTCAAACTACATCCGCACCCACAATACCCGGCAGCGATGAAGACCCTGACAATTGATGAGCATTGTTTCAAAGGCCACAGCATACACGATATATTATACTGTATTATATATATGAGCTAGGAAAACGATTGAATTTAATTCAAATGAATATACATGCACGAGGAGTTAATTTTTGGGGAAAGTATCTCATTCTCATCGCGTCAACTCGTACTATTTCTTATTTCCATTTCCATTTCCATTTCCTATCATTTTCAACGCGTACAAAATCTTGGTTATCCTCTTTGAATATATGACTATATTTATTCATGCATCATCGTGAATATGTTAATCGGAAATTACACACCTATACGGGAAATCATGATAAATACAGATAAAATTTAACAACTTATTAACAGGAATTTTAACAAAGTTTTGATCATTTTTATTTGCCTTTGGCTATACATATTTGATCCTTTGAATGTATAATAATATTAACTACTAATTGTCACTTTTCATATAATATGTATATAGAATTGAATAACAAATGTAGGTATATTGACGAAACAAGCAAATTTTTATGAATTTGCCAAAAACAAAAAAAATAATAATGTGTATACAGAATATGAATTCTTTTTGGGTATTATTTTTTAGTACATACATATCACTTTTATTTTGGCACAAAATGAACACAAACCCAACTTTCCCTGTAACATTTCGAATCTTATACATCCACCCACACTTTCACTTCCACTTTCACTTTCTCCTGGTAACGTAACATGTACACGTGGTACATTGTTAAACTGAAAAATTGAATACAAACTAAAATCAATCACAATCATTTTCTCTCAACGTTTCATCACGGGTTGACTAATTGTAAAATATATGACTAACAAATAAAGGATAGCGTTTTTCACTGGTAACCATAAAAGGCGGAGTATAGGAATACAACTTTAAGTAACATTTTTTTACATAATAATATACTTAAAATGCACATAGTCCTGTCTGAATTAAGTAATGATATGATATAATAAAATAATAATCTGTAGTCATTGCCATTCTTCTAAAATATAATATAATCATATTAAATATGTATATATATAAGTATATAGACTTATTTAGTCTTTAGAAAACGCACATCTTACACGCTGACGGTAAATGATGAATGTCGGCGGAAATATAAATATTACAAATTACTGAAATCACCTTTGAATTCAATTCATTCTGTAAAAAAAACATTCCCTTCACACTAAAAACACAATTAACAATCATAAAATGCAAATGTAAAATGAAAATCATTCAAAGTTTATCACATATCACTAAAAAGTTAGTTTATAAATACATTATGAAATATAGCATATGAAATATAACATAGATACAATAATCACTGAACTTTCGTATGCTTTCACTGTTTAATCTCTATATTGATTGAACATGCCAGTTTTTCTAATGGAAGTCAAAAGATGAAACTATACGAAATCTATACTACATATATACGACGGCTATAAAGTTGACAGTCTAAAATTCTCCTATTACAATATAATAATAATAAATATAGCAGACTCAATGTTATCCCACTTGAATTACATATGTTATTGTAAATAATAATTAAAAAAAACTATAGTTTTGCCTATTCTCCTCATTCTTCATTATCTGGCCTTTTCTCCTTTACATCGGTCAAATACATCACTCAATAAAGTTCATTTTATTAATTAAACATTGGAAGTATATATATTTCTTCAATCTCTCACTTTTCTTACACATATAACGAAAGAAATGTAAGGCAATGTAAGTTTTGCTGGATGAAGTCAATGCATTGCATATACACTTTCTATAAAATCTTATTTCAAACTCAATTTAAGGGACAACTGAAGTCATATGTTTTTGTAGTATATTTTGCATTGAATATTACATACAATATTATTTTGTTTACACATACATTTTCATTTTCATAATTACGGCAAATTATCACTTGCTCAGGGGAGTGTCAATTTTCAAATCACAATTTATAAAATTCGGTGGAGAAATAATAATTCGGACATTTAAAACCCAAACTTTACACTGGTTATATATTTTAGACTAATATAAAGACTCTATAGTTAATAGTTTAATAGTTAGTGAACAATAAAAATGGTAAAAACCCCAAAAACTTTTGAAGTTATAATATAATATGTCGTCACGTTTTGTATTCTTTTCAAGAAGACTTCTCCTTCTCGTCAAATAAACGACGCATTTCATCCAAACTTTTGAAAATATTATTTGCAAATCGTGAAGAAGACGTTTTGGGACTTGAATGCTTAGCAGAAACATGGAAAAATATTTTGGATTCCGTGGCAAGCATATAAGAAATTCCATATCCACAATCCGAGACGGGACCAAATCCACCTCCTGGAGATACCTAAACATAAACATATTTATGTGTTATGTATAAGTATTACCTAAGTATAACCATATGTTTTCAATCACACTTCCTCGCCCTCTGCCTATGTTTCTCTCTACAGATCATTTTGAAAAGCTAGTATACTTGAATTCAATTTCATATATTACCTTGTCTTCGAATAAGGGTAGATTAATATCAGGCACGTGTTGAAGTTGTTGTTGGGGTTGCTGACTTGTTGAAAGTGTCCAAGGACGCATAAGTACTTTTTCAAGAAATGGGCTGCTCTGTAAATATATATATATATATGTAAAGAAAGAGACACATGTGAGCTTTGTAAAGTTTACAAGTCATTTAAATTTTAAAATGACAGGTATACATGATTGAGTGGACATCCTCGCAGTTTGTGTGTCACAGCGATTCAAAATAAATATTTAAATAAATGTGATGAATTTGTGTTTATATAGTTAAATGTTAAATTAGACAACAACTTACATGCTCCAAGCCTTTACAGCACACAAACAGAGCGAAGAGATGTCTGTCAATTCCTCCTCCATTCATAGAGTCTCGGTACAATTGCTGCAAATACACGTTATTATAATATTATAATTAATGATTAATTATTAATTATGATTTATAATAATGTCGTGTACAAGCATTTGATCGTGTCATTGTATTTATTATGAGCCTATAATTGAAAATACCTGATGTTTATCCGCAGCTTTCACCAAGAGACGAATTTTCTCTTCATTTGTGTGGTTATCCAAAGTCATCGCCCTGCAATCAAATAAAAGATTTTTTTTTACAAATAATATATCCAAGTAGGAAAGTATATACTGAGACTGACGCTTTTAAAATCTGAAATTGTATTACTTTCTTTGGTCATCTAATCTATCATCTTTTATAAAAATACTCCATTTCCCTGAATACTACTTTTGTATATATAGTTTTAAAGTTTCGGTTAAATTATCTTAATTATCTTAATAACCGAAACTTTAAAACTATAAACATATACAAAAGTAGTTAGAAAAAGAAAAAAGAACATGAAATCAAAACTCACTTGACAAATTCAGAAGTTTCTTGAGTACATGAGCGAACCGTCTCCGTCCGACCACATGAATACAAGCGAGTCATACTGGCTTCATAGGTCTGAGCAAAAGTTCCGGCATCTTTATAGTACGCCAATTGCAAAGCGGCTTGTACGAATGCGTCTGGACTAATTTTACACGTCTTAATGAATCCTTTACCCCATTTACAATGATCACTGATCACCAAATCCAAATCCGAGTTGTTCTTTTGAGCAAAATGGACGGCCTTTAGAATTTGAACCTCGAGGACTGAAATGTTATACATAGAATAGTGTTCAATAATTAATATACTTATGATATTTTAATTTTAAATTTAATTCATTCCATAAGTAACTTCAATATACTATATTGAATTGAATATAGTATTGGACTACTAAACGTACTCGAATTGATTTCCCATCCCATTCTATTCGGACGCTTAAATTTTCCTTGGCGGAAACTCTTGGGCAATGGCATACAATCTCCATCATCCGTGTACCACTTTTCCAAAATTTCTTTAGTCATCGCATACTCCCAGACGTGCGCCATTGCTATATATAAATAATAAAATTAAAAAAATTACATTCGGTTAGACTATAATCACTACTGACAGTCACTTATCGTTAGTAGGTTTTTTTTAAATAATTTCACTGTGTTAGTGATAAAAAAGAAATCACAACGTTATTGATTTTTGAATTTTTGTATATACTAACCGGGTGCGTCAGCCATTGTGTGCTCAACCTATATAAATCCAATACAGAAAAAAATGTATATATATATATATTTATTCTACATGAAGTACATACGATGAATACAAAGTTGGAAAGGGAAAGGATGTACAATGTACATGTACATTGTACAAGTCATTTGACTTTGACAAATTTAATAGAAGAAGGGATTAAAGAGTAATATACATATGACATATATATGTATACAAAATCTGGGATGGTACATACATTCATTCCACATTGGCCATTCTGAAAGAAGACAAGGTTTACACACTTGTCAAACCATAATGTTTTCCCATCCGCGTGTAGTAGATATTTCCCCTTCTCCGTCAAAGTGGAAGGCCTTTCTTCAGACAATACAACTATGAGGATAGCTTCTTGTATAGCTTTCATAGACTCTCGATTGATTCCATTGCGGAAGAAGGCATTTCGGATTCCTGCCCATTCACTTCTATTCAGCGCCGTTAATGCTGGCAGACTCCTTGCCGCATCCGTTACTTTACCTACAGATATATACATCATAATACATATATGAATCATTCATAATGAATGTAGTAAAATACCCAAATGAATTATACTCGAGGTTTTCCATTCTTTATGAGTCTATATGAGTTTCCATATGTGTTGAATCAAACTTCCTATACTGTATGTACTTCCATTTTTCTTTTACATTACATATCCAATCCAACTAACTCGAATCCATACGACTTTCTCTCTTTTTTCTGATTGTGCACGATGTTTGTATGCATACTTAATTCTTAATTCCAAAATGCACGTGCGCGCAAATAATAAAATATATAGGTACAAATGAAGTGGAAAAAACAAGGAAGAGTTTACTTGTACGAACAAGAACGCATATTAAATTATTGAGTTTTATCAATGAAGACTTTTTCTTACCTGAGTCCAACTGAACCTCGGAATCATGAAGAATCCATTCAAATTGAGATTGAAAATTTAGTGGACTTAGAATTTGGTTTTTGGAGTCGTACACTTCCACAATGTAGTAGAGACCACGACTTTGAACGACGATATGCCTGGACACCATCGAGTCATAATGCCTATATAAAAAAATTCGAATTTTACATATTTTATTTAATTAATTAATTAATTTAAATCACTTGGGTATATATATTTAATAATTTTAAGATTTATATGAATACTCAGAGAAAGTAAAGAAAACAGAGATTTAAAAAACGTATGCATATAAATTCAAGACGGAATTAATTACCTAATTCTGTCAGTATCTTCTCCTGGGATCCTTAAAATATATACCAAACAAGGGACAAATTATTAGATTTTGTTCAACTTAATTGTGGAGTGGAGAAATTTATTCAAAGAGCTTTCACACTTCACACACACACACACACACACACAGCTCCAAAATATATGCATATGAAACATATTCCACATACATTCACATCTTCTATGCAGATTTATTCAAAGAAAATCCGCACATAAAAAAGTATATAGATATAGTTTATCTCCTCTACATAAGAAAAAATACAAAATCTCTCGAGAGAAGTTCTCTCAGAGAACAAAGAAAACGTAACGTAACGTGTTTGGACTGTTTAGATAGAAAACATAAAAACAAAGTGAAATGAACAAAGTGTTCAAAATATTCTCGTGCGGCGTATACATATACACAATAATATGTCATACACAATAATGTCTCTCAACATACTGAATATATAGCTTATCATGAAGAATCTCATCCATCGTAAAATGCTAAATAAACTGAGGATAATAAAAGAAATATATATATACTAATTTATACAAGTACATAAATTCATAAATATAAACATAAATATAAAATAGTGCTTTAAATTGCGTACGTTTTGATGTATATAAAAATAAAAAAATGTATTTAACTTTACCTGATTGAAGAGAAAAGTCTTTCGTATTGAGCCATACAAATGGGAATTGTATTTCGGAGAACAAGAGGAGGGAGTTCTTCCCGATCTATTAGTCGTTTGAAGTTCATGATATGATACACTGCCGTTGCAGCACCTATACATATATAAATTATTATAAATTAAATTAAATGAAAATGAAGAAACATAATAATAATATGCTATACAATAAAAATAAAAACCGAGATTGCTTAAAGCTGCTCATTTAATTTCAATTCCAAAAGTTTGCTTTTTATATACGTACGGACGCTTTGTGAAGTCGTAGGACTCCAGTAAGACTGATCAAGTCCATAATAATTCGAGTTGATTGACAGTGGTGTTCTCGCCATCAAATAAACATATTTCTCCCACCACTCGCTCACATAATTCACCTCCCACCTATAATAAATGAATAAACATAGCATTTGGATTTCAATAAGCATTATTATTTTATATATTGTTATTTTTTCCAAGCACATAAATTCTCCCTTCTTTTCTTGTGCTTGCGATATAAGTATAAAAGTATATGTGTATATATATATCACATTACCAGCTCTTCATGAATAGAATCCTTTGTAGTTTACTCCCCAACCCTTTCTCAAACTCAATTGATTCTTTTTTTAGTACGTCCAACTCCTCCAGACTACATAGTGGCTTGAGACTTGTGAGCAATTTCTTCAACGTACTATGTAAATTGGGAACAGGTAAACGTGGTAAAGTTTGCTGGTAGCTGTATAAAGAGGGCTGATAGCCGGATATTATCTTGACTAAAATGGCCCAAATCATTGTCTTCACCGATGGAGACCGTTGTGGTTCATCTATATACACAATTCGAATAGAATATACATAAATATCCATTATTATTCGAAGATACACAAAAGAACAAGGGAAAATGAGTTTACATTGAAAGAAACTAATGGAAGTCCAACTTGAAATGATCGGATTAGTTTAAAAACCTAAACTCAAGGGATGTAAAAAAACAAAACCTGATTTGGAATTTTCAACTACAAAACTGTTGTAAGTGATTAGTAAATATATACGTATAGGCAAAATGTGGACTCTGGCTTATTACATATTAGATTAGATGAGCTTCCCCCCGACAGCAAAACTAAAAACATGGTAGCTCTTTTCTACTGAATATTGAACTGTGTATATACACAGTGAGCAATGTGACAGGAAATTTCCCCAAACGTCCTCAAATGAACTAAATATTAATAAAGAGAAAGCATCCAGGGGTTACACACGCTGCTTGAACATCAAGAAAAATGCCCAGACGATATGTAGAGAGTGAAAGTTTGTGTTTGTCTGAACATACTTGGACTCAACTGTAATATTTATACACAAGGCAAAGACTCCAAAGACAATGTGAATTTGTAATGGAGCAAAGTGACCAGCTGTGCTTAAAATGTACTATAGTTCACCGCGGAAATTCTGTCCCATTGTACATGTATGATTCAAATTAAATATGTACTATGAAAGAATTTATTGCCCTTATTTTAATCATTTCAAGTTGGTCATTCCTTTTTTGCTTTCCAAATTTGTGCGGTTTTTTTTTGTTTTTGCTTTACAGGGAGAATCAAAAAAAAACACAATAATATATTTAAAATGAATAAAAATACTTACACAACCAGCCTCGATAAGCCAGGAGTATCCGAAGTGTATACTGTCGAACTTTCATTAGTACTGAAAATGAGATCATGCCAACGAGCCAAGCGATAACGGTTGCTCGAAGCCATCGTGGAGCACCTGGAGGAATCATAATTAAATAATATACATTTATTAGAAGTTTAGAAGAATAATTATTACAAATACATATCTAATACATCATCTCAATGTACCGAAAGACAAATACGAGAATGAAAGGGGGAAAAAGACTAAAAGGCTAAAAGAAAGCATCCTTAGATTGTATAGCTACGCTACTGTGTACAGTGTACTAATTGCATGAAAGGTAAGAGAATAATAGCATGTCTTGTAATAGTAAGACTTTTCTCACTGCTACATCTAATCTATATGCTTTTGATTCGATCATTACCTCGAATTCGAATGATGGGCCAAGTCTAATCAAACTCCATATACATTTTCTAAATTCTAAGAGCATTCCACGAAGAAACGAAGATGAACATGAATTTTATGTGCACAGAATTTATTCTTTGTTTTACTACAGCGATCGTCGATCGTTAACTACGTCCTACGTCAGACAATTATTTATGTACATGGTCCCATTCAGGATTAAGCAATGTAATGGAGTGAGGTGGGGGGGGGGGAATAGTCCAGTTTAATTTCACTCATTAACTATATAGTCGAGCTATTTACGCGAGCTACGATTTATCATGAAGAAAAAAGAACAAATAAATGTCGGCGTAACTAACATTAATGAGATAGCCGGGCTTTTGTGTGCAATCAGTAATCAGTTCGTGGGTAGACGAGAGACGAGAGTTGAGACTCAGACGAGACGACAGACAAAAAATCCATTACAATTAAATCTCATTAAAGTCCAAGTATATTTTACCTATAGGTATGTGAGCTGACAAAGTATACAAGAACTTGTACACTACATTTCTACAAAAAGTATGCATATTGCATATATCAAATATATCATCATCGTATATCCTAATCCGAGCTCCATTTAATTATAAAGTACGAATAAGTTATCGAATAGATTATGCAGGTTTGTCTAACTTTTATATGGGATTCTCAGCGTGAAAGTCAAAATGAATTTCATCTTCTTCTATAAAAAAAAATTAATTTTACTTTCAGTATATACAAAATCCCTTATTCATTTCAAAAAAGAAAAGAAAAGACAAATAAATTTACCTTCATGACCCAAGAACATGTCAGCTGTTTTCCAAAGGAGCTGATTGAAAGACTGCGTGGCCTCGGGTTCACCTAGCATTAAGCTCAGTGTGATGATAAAAACGGCAACGAGGTTATTGGTGGACGTGGGCCAAGTGCCATTGCGAAATGAGTTCCTGTGTATAAACAATATACATGCAAAATTTCCAGATTTCGGTTCATTAAAAAATAAATAATATTCACCATTTTACCAACAATAATCATGTTAAATATGTACATACTTCATAAAAGTCAAGTATATGTATATTCATCAGTTAGAAGTTAGAATGAATGTCACATTGCGAATAATTGAATAACCATTGGCATTGGCGTTGGCACTTATTATATTATGTCAAGTTATATATGTCCATAAAGGATAATGAGACGGACCTGATTCGGTAGTAACGACGAGTAACGGATTTCCTCAAGCCCTGGTATAAATCTTTCCATGAATCCCGGCCTTCCTGTAGATTAGGTGGAATTCGGAGGTCGCCTACAGCAACTCGGGCTTCTGCCATTGTATATACTCTGTGGACAGCCGCTGGCTTCCTCAACAAGGCAAAAAGTTCCTAAAAATTATACAGATGTATAATAATATACAAAATTTTGTTATTTTCTGACTTTCTCTCCCAATTTTGACATAACCACCAACTCAACCCTTTGAACTAGAATCAATATTACTATTAAAACTTTGATTTTGATACTGTGGCGTGTAAATTTGTAAATCGCCGTATCGCGGTAATGTGTACATTACTTTCCAAAAAGGAATCTCTACAAATTATAAAAATCAGTGTGCAAAAGTATATACTTACATATTTGTTCTTTTATTAAATATACATATGTGAATTATACTTGGTATTACATCTTGGTAACTCCAGTTCTCAAATTATTGATTGATTCTCATTCTCACAACATTTGACAAGTGCTAGACTTTTTTTTTATCTTATCATCGTGCAAATAAACGCAAATTTTCAAGATTAAAAAGCATTTCCTTTCATGAGTATATATAAGGATAATACAAATTTAGTCTATATATATATATATAGAATAATATAGATGTATAATCCACATGACAGGACCAAACACAAAATAAATAAATAAACACTGGCAGATATATACCTTATGGGAGAAGTTAAATGAACCTAATATCCACATTGCCTATCGGGCATTGTACTTATTGTTAGTTCATAGTTGACACGATGACAAAATAATATATTAAAAACCTTCCTGAAGGCTACACTTTGCTCACAAAATTACAAACTATATACAAAAATAGCAAACTAAGGAGTTCAACATTTGTGTATAGGTATAAGATTGATGTTACGAATCACCTATATTGTAGCGAGAACTTAATTAAGCTTTCCATGATGAACTTGAGAAATACAGGAGTAAAATTAAAACTGTCCATAATATTATTATAGTTTATATCTGCTCTTTTTTCCCCTTGGATGTAATTTAGCAATAAAATATATTTAATCTGTCATCTGCGTGCATTCGAGTATTATCAACAAATGTTGTGGGGAAGGAAAACAAGTAAATTGCCATTGGCAGGTAAGTACATTATATATGTGTTATATGTTCTTTGATATACAATCAAATAATTGAAATTACACTATAGCAAAGACTGTATTTATTTATACTGTATTACGCTTTTGGTTGTGTAAATATTCTAAAGTTGACTCATTAGAGAACGTTTTTTACCAATGATTTCGAACTCATCACATCTCATCATCTCACATATACACAGTAAATTTTATGTGCCACCGGAAAAAGGTGCAAGTCGGACTATGTAAAACAAGAAAACTCCATGGATTTTACGAATAACTAAAGAAGAAGGGATAACTATCTCCGTTTGTATGTACGTAATAATATCCATTGGGTAAAAAAACAATAACAAAAACTATTTAACCACTATTTAACTGTTCAAAATTGAACAGACTTTGATTCTACTTACGTACGCTACCTCTACAACTGTGGTAAAATCTCCCATGTATCAGATGGAAAGCCATCAATGGTTTTATTCGTATAATAAAGCCTGAGTATAGTGGGAAAAGTTTCGCCATTTACTCATTATTACTTTATTACACAATATATGATTTTCCATTTGTCCTGTACTTCAGATGTACTTGTGTATGTACTAAATATGCATCAAACGGTTTGATTCAAACCACGTTATTTTTCCAAAACAAAACCACAGTTAGCGTCAATTCCGAAAATTCATTTCGTATACATACATAATATTCGGTACTATGTACTGCTCGAAAATATATGAATGACATGCAATAATATACTTATATGTATGTAATTACATTCGTGGACTCTCTAATATTTCACTAATAATAAAAGTGATTTAAGCGCAAGTCTCCACAAGGCTTCTAACTACATAGCCCTATAATAAAAGTAATTTCTTTTCTGTTTGTTGTGATTCAGAAGCCTATAACGAAGATTTATTTATATATGCCTCAAGAAGAAAAGTATATACATATGTACATATATATATCTATATATACCTAATACCTAGGTAATACTAGATATACTTACTTTTTCTTACTTAAATACACACTGCCTCAAAAGTTGATCACCTTCATTCACCGCACCAACTAAAACCTGATCATATATCTTTCACTCTCACTCGATTATTATGCAACACAGCTAACTACATCGTGTTTTTTTGTTTGTTTATTGTTATTTGGTACAAAAACACGCATGTCATTAACACCAAAGTCTACGTCAAAAAGATCTTAAATATACCTAAGTATATATATATTTTATATATACGTATTTTTATGTGTTCGACTGACCCACTCACAATCATGCAGTGGATCCCGCTGACGCTGAGCTAACACTATATATTTTACTTAATTTTGAATGACACTTGAGTCACTTGACAACTTTTGCTTTTGTAAATAAATACTCCATATATATGATATAATGATTGTGGAGCCGAAGATTCCCAAGTCTTGAAGTCTATATATACTTTTGAACATATTAAGTATATGGCAAAATGAAAATGAAACATATCAATTAGTGTAATTCGTTAATTACCTCTATAATATAGAGTCTATATACTTATATATATATAGCCTCACTGGACACGGACACACAGGAAAATACAAGCAAAATTGTATAATAATTTTTAAGTAATTTCAAATGTGCGTATAGATCATCAGTCATCATGCAATATATAACGATGAATCAATCCACAATCAGAGACTTTTGATTAGTGTCAAAAGTTGATGGAAAGTGGATGGAAAGAACGGAGAACCACACCAAACTTTAATTAATACATAGTCCTAATTTAGGTAATAGTATTATAATACTATTAATCCATCTCAGCTTCTTGTTATCTATAGCTGAAAGTCTTCTGTTTCAGACAAACTTTGATTATCTTTTCAGATGACCAACATATACAGTACATGTTTATATTTTATTTACATTTAACTCATTTCACTTAAATTTCACTACATATTTTTGTTATAAAACTAAAAACAAAGTATTTAACTTAATGATTCAAGTTTTACGTGAATGGTCTTTGACTCTTTGAATTTGATTGTCTTAAATTAAGACTCTTAATTGATATAAATTTCACCCACGAGACTATTGGAAATGATGGTTAGATTATCAGATTATGGATTATTGTTGAATCTTAGGTATTATTTAATCGAACACCACACATATATTTAATGAGAAGACTGAGAAAAAAGAAGTCACTTTCATATAATTATTTACATAATATATATATGATATATACGCAGATAACATACCAGGAACTGAAGACTTTTGTGTGACGTATACACGTATACACGATTAACTCAGGAGTCAGGACCAACTGAGGATCTTATGATGTAACATTTAACACAGTTAATTTGACAAGAAAAGCACCAATATGCATTGTGGAATCACTCTGTTTTTTAACTACTTTCAATCTTGAAATATATTTTATATTTGGAAAATGAATGTGTCGCCGCGCATCAGCTGGAAAACTTCTCTGGCTCGAGTCTTTCATGCAACTGCAAACTGTGCACGAGGAAAAAAACATTCGCAGCCAAACAACAGTATGGAAAATGTACCTACATACTTATACCTATATAGGTATATATTCTTTTCCCTTTAAATACATATGTACGATTGTAGGTATATGTACATACATATATGCGCGCATATATTTACATTATGCGTTCTTCTCTTGGAAATGCGGAAAAAAAAGCCGTCGAGATAATAAATATGATTTTATCGCAATTGAAGATGCAATTTTCTACACATGCACTTTTTAGCACGCGGTGAAAACTCATGTATTTTTCAATTAGAAGTATACAAACAAATTCGTATAGTTTAGTCATTTCATACAAAAACGATGATCAATATTTGAAAAGAAAAGATTTATATTTTATAGCGTTCATTCTTTTTGACAGATTATATTATAATATATATGCTTGTCTTATAAAAAATATATAAACTACATTTGTAGTACAAATAGTTTATGGAATACGTAATATATTTATGTGTACCTTCAACGATAAGTCAATGCAACAAGAGTTGGACAATGATATAGAAGGGAAGCTGAAAAAGTACAATAGAATCCTGGCTTATGGCAGAGTTTAAAGCTGGATTTGGTGGGTGACAACTGTGACAAGCGAAAATCTCATGCAATACAACATATTTACTTAAGTCTTAAGTAAACACAAATTCAAATGGAGAGCCGTTTCAATTTTATTCATCTCTCTCTTTCTTCGCAATAACATTAATTTGAGTATAAACAAAAAACGGCACACAAAATGGGTGTGTGATTTGTGTAAATGAGAATTTGAATTTGAATTCGATTTTGTAGGTCATCCTCATTTTATCAATTTGTCAGCTGGGGGGGGGATGACTTTTTGTGCGTTCCGGAATTTTGATGAAGCTTCAAATTAAAAGTCCCAAGAAATCCCCGATGACAAATATCACAGAAAAGAAGGCGGAGTCTTTTATGCCGGACCTGATGTGTCTTGAGCATTTGGCTGTTCGGAAATTTCCTGTCGCAACCCTCCTCGGGGCAGACAAACGGTCGCTGGTGACTTTGTTCATGCCTGGTCAGACTCTTCTTGCTTTTCAAAATCCGGCCACACTCTTCACATTTAAAACTCTGTGTATGGGCAAGCTGGTGGATATTCAATTGCCGCACCGTGGCATACGTTCTCCCACATTCGGAGCACATGAAATCCCGGGACTCGGAGTGGACAGCAGCCACGTGTACTTCCAAGTGAGTAATCGTTGGGCAGCCTTTTCCACAGCGATCACACTGAAATTTATTTGGCTCTACTCGAGACAGAAAAAAAACCAAAGAACAGTGCAAAAACAAATCACAACTAGAAAATTTATTTTACATTTATATACATTTTTCTGTAAATACATATGGATTTTCATGGTTTTTTGTTGTAATAGAGATTTACCAATGTGAATTTGCTGAATGTGATCCTGCATATTCTTTTTACAATTCCGAAGTCTCCCACAAACATCACATTTGAACTTTTTCCCATCCTCCACTGCGTGAAAAGTCCATTTGTCACGGTAAAGGAATTTCCCATCGCCACAGTCTTTAGTCTGTGGAGGACCGACACGTCGAAGTTGGGCTGGACAAATTGTAGGGAAAAGATACATTGTAGTCATTTAATTGAGTGGAATTATAATTATAATTTACGATAACATTTTAAATACCTAATAATTAAATTACCTACTTTATGAAATTTTAAATTTTTTTTAAACTCTTAATTGCACTTTACTTGGGAACTGATGCCGTCTTTTGATGTGACTCAAAACCCTCTCTTCATTCTTGAAATCGCTTCTGCAAGTGGAGCACCTGAACGGCTCCCCAGTTTGTGTGTACTTCCAACCACCCAACGAGAGGCCCGGTTCTATGTCCTTGCTGTCAATCAACTTTGATTTCCTTTTCCCACCTGCCCGAACATAAAGAAATTAAATCAAAATGAAAAAACAATACTGTGAAATTATATACGACAAAACGAAAGTTTTTTTCTTGCGCGCTCTCTCTCTCGAGCTTTTCCTTATATATACTTCGTTTTCGTTTTGGTGTTGGCAGTTGCGGCACTTGCGGCGACGGGATTTCCACGTCAATCATCTGGTTCAGAGTCACAAAGAGGCTCGGATGGACATGATAATGGTACAGGAATTGATGTTGATTTTGTAGTTTGAGCTGGGGCTGGGGCTGAAATTGACTGTGCGGTTCCTTGAAAGTGGAGAGGAATCATTTGAAGATCATTTGCAATTACTGCAGGGCCCAAATCTATATACACAAATATATTGAATTAAAAGTAAGTACAGTTACTTAAATATCCTCGCAATTTCATATAATTATTGTCTTCAAGAATTTCAAGAATTAAATTATGTATTTAAAATGAAAAACAAAACCTATAAATTATAATTATTCTACGTACGTTGCCGAATTTTACTTCGCATACGAGAAACTTTCCTCTGTGTCGAATGACGATGACGAGGAGCAAAACCAATTGTCAACTTGTCGCTCTGATTTTCCTCATCCTCCTCCTCTTCGTCCCCATCTGATATTGAGTCTCCACTAGATTTGATAACATTCACACCGACATCGGAAATGACACGACGAATCTCCGTTTGAATTTTCTCCAACTGAACATGAAGAGCGGATAAAGTCGTCACAGGACTTTGACATTGTATGCAAAAAGGAAAAAGCTCAGATTGGAAATCCCAATTCCAATCATTCTCTGATCCACATGAAAATTCATGTAAATTCAGATATTTACAAAACACATTGAATAAATCCCCACGTGTTTTGATACTACTGATGGGGATTTTCGCGATTTTCGCGATTTTCGCGTTTTTCGGCTGGGATTTTAAATCCCTCGTCAATTTCACATTGCAAATACTTTCCCAATTCTGTTGGAATTTTTTCACTCGTCATTTTCAATCTGTATATAGACTTGAACCGATGGACTACGGAACTTCAATCTGGTGAATTGACCAGGAAGTCCAATCCCAGTTTTGGTCCATTCGTAAAAAAAGAATCATATGATCAAATCTGCAAATTAGGGAGCAAAAACTAAATGTTCACATTTAATTTCCAACCAAAAATTAAATTAAATTGGAGAGAAATTTAAAAGGTCGGTTTGATGGGCTTTTTCAAGGATCTCGGCGACTCCTCAGTTCTTCATCTGCAAGGGAAAAACTCGACAGAAATATATGAGAAATACGAGAAAATATTGAAAATAAGCAAGTATTTTATTTTTATTTACGATAGTTCAATATATAGAACGATGAAACTTCAATTAGGAATCCAAATTTGTTGATTGATTGGTCGCTTTATTGAATGACAATTAAATTTCATATCAAATAGAATAAAATATCAAGCTCAAGATGGCTTTGTGAATTATAAATGTGTTCAGATCAATATGAGTCATTTAAATGTTAAAGCCCGATGCAAAATGTTTTGTTTTTACTGAATTTACTGTTCGCATACATTTATATATGAATTAGACGGGGGGAGAATGAAATTAAAGGTAATGCGAATCACCCGTCAAAAAATATTGATAAGTTTAAATTTAATTTAATTTAACATAGCATTAAATTTAATTAATCCTCTAATCATAACAAGGAATTATTCCTAATTTCTACAACAGGGGGAAAAAAAGGCGACTCAATCAAATTCTATCTCTTTCGGGACAATACAAGTTGAGGATGTGTAACTCGAGTTGTTGGTCAAATACATACTTACGATTAAAAATTTTCAGAACAAGTGTTGGGACTGAATGAAAAGTGAAAGGTGGTGGCAGCGGTGAGGAAGTGTACGAGTATTTGTATAGTGAAAGTCCACAGCTTTCAATTCTTCAGCAAGAAGAGGAGGAGGTTTTTTAATTTGTTTGTTTAAGGTGGGCCGATCCTGACGGTACTGCAATGTCAGGCCAACCCGTGGACCGGTGGAAGCAAGCTTCACCTCCAGTCCCAATTCCAAAAATCAGTTTAATATACTGGGAGATCAATGATCTCCGTATCAGATATTAAGCTGATAAGAACAGATACTACACTTTGATCTTAGCCAAAAGGCCGAGAAGCGATGCCAACTCAATCCCATCATCTTCAATTAATTGCCAACACATCTGCCGTACCCACACGGCAACGAGGGATACCCGCCCTTTCCCTCAATCAGGCAAATCATTTCCGGTTTTCCTGTACAACTTGCATGCGCTTTCATGTCATACGGACATACCTGTATGTTCAACTTTTCAAAATATTGATTAATTGTCCAGTTATTATATTAAATGTCAATTTGCAATGTTACGTAAGTGCAGAGCAATTGTGCTCAAAATAGTTCCCGTTTTTTTGGATGTACAAATGTAAAAGCTCGAAGGGATTTGTGGGACAGTGAGAAACCGATTTGAAAGCGAGAGAGCGGGAATTCATAATACAGGCAAGAAAACGAACGAAAACGAAATGCAAAAGCGACGTGTGATGAAATTCGTATGTATTTACATATTACACGCATTCAGATTCGGATTCCTATTTGACTTGGAATTTTTTTTGGATGAAGCAAAAATTGATGATGAAGAGAAGTTTGAAATTGTAGTGGAATTTGAGGAAACCACACACATGCGAATCTGTGTGAGGAAAGTTTCTCAGTTTGTGGATTGAATTTGAAAATAATGGAGAATGAATCCCAAACGACGAAGAGAACTGAAAAATCTGAAGCAAAATCCTGAATACTCCGAATTTATCGTTAGCATTTTGTCATTCTCTAACGATGAATGAATTCAAGTCCATTTTATAGTTATTTTATTGGTAGTCGACTTTGTTCTTGCTTTCCTTTCGTTTGATTTGATTTTCTTGTGTGCTTCAGAAATGAGAGTTTTGTCAACTGCATAACGGATTAATGAACAGGTTCAATTTTCCGTCTGGCTTCCAGGTTAAAAAAGAAATTCGATTTTTGACTTTGTACAAAAAAAATCCAGTCGTTATTTGTCATTAAGTTGCCATATTTTGATTTTTTGAATGAGTTGCGTCAAATAAATTTAAATTGTATACTAATCACGTATAAAGTGTCCGTGCAAAACATTTAATTGGCGTGCAAATCTAACATTTTCTGTCAATGTAAGCGCTCGTTTTCTTGTGAATTGTTGTCTTTTTTTGATAGTGAGATTTGAATTTTTACAGGCAAATATATGGGACAATTAATCATTTGCCAACGACTCTAATTTTATGATCCGGACTCGACAAAGCATTTTCAGAGCTCAAGATAAGATCTTGTCAGTGTGGAATCAAGCACAGTCAATAATAATAAAAGAAAAGAAATGCTTAAATTCCCATTAAAATGGTGGCATTGCTCTTTCCAAATAAATTAAATGAGAGAGTTATTGAACTTTATATTTGGTGTACTCCTTTGTTTTCTCATGTCGTTCGCTCGTATATATTCTTCGTATTGATAATTGCGTATACGATTCCGCATTTTATTGACGTTTCGGGCTGTGGGAATTTGTATATTTTCTGTGGTTCTCCAAAGATTTAGAGAAATTATAAATCGATCTGGTGGGCAGACAGTCAAAACAATACGAATCAATCGACTTTTTCGGCTTTGCTGCTGACAATCGCTTTTAATATTATTTGCCCATGATATTACAGGACACAACTCCCCGGAATAAAACTAACTGTCTATATTACGTCTATGTCTATATGTCTATACTATGTCCACATATTATATGAGGAAGTGGATGGAATAACCAGTGGAAGACGTATTTTCACTTTTTTGCCTATTCTTATGTAGAAAAACATGGGCTATTTTATGCAAACAGTTAGAAATTTGTAAAAAAATTCCAAATATTTGTAATTAATTTACGAAGTTTGGTTGAATTCAAACAAAATAAATGGCGATTTCTTTCTTGTGATTTTTTGAATTTAAAAATCATAAGAAACGCCGTGGCGCCAAAGAGTCCAAAAGGGAAACACAAATATCTCGGCTTCTAGATCCACGTCTTCCACTGGTTTTTCTATCCACATCGACATATTATAATAAAACAGTAGTCGCTCATTACCACAGTCAAAAGGAGAAACTTCCGAGTGGCGTCAAACTGACACAAATTGAGGACATATTTTCACACGTTCAACACGAAACGATTCAAAACGACGGAGAAAATGGTTAAATATTTGCAATTGATGTTGATTCTCGGGCTGTTTCCCCATCTCGAATCCATTAATTGGGATTGGAAATGTCGATGATGAGGAAAAGAAACGGAATTTACCGGTAGTAAAATGGAAATCCATGGCGTTTGTTTACGCGTTCGTCTTTTTGGTTCTTTCCAATTTTGTGTATTTCGACTATATTTTCGGCCAGATTCAAGTCCTTCCAGCTTTCGTTTCCCAAGCACTTTTCATCATTTACATTTGGGTGTGCAT
>JAIUND010002379.1:0-22937 GCA_034699125.1 Gisinianus flammeolus
TCTGGTGTTTACCGTTAACTTTTGTTAATATTTCACAGGCAAGTGTAGACTAGTGAAAGACACAAAATATAAAAAAAATTAGGCAAATTGACGGGAGGTCGTTTTAACATTGGGGGTAGGGGTCCTTGCGTCAGTGGTCCTTTATGAAATAAGGAAAATGTAGTGCGCAAACCTGGTCCTTTTCTATAAATCCGATAAAAACAGTTCGTTCAATCTCAACGGGTTGTCCAGCGCGATCATAAAGTGCGATGACAAAGTGGAAAAAATTTGATTTTCTCAGGTTACTCGGAGGTTGCTTCTCAAAATGGGCTCGACCAACTCCAATACTGTACAAAAAGGTAAGAATAATAATTATTATTCATTATTAAGTTATAATTAAAATTATTACAACCGTTTTTCGAAAACTGAAAGCAGAAGCAGAGTGAAAAAAAAAACTAAACGCAAAAAAATTAAATGTGATTTCGTATTCTGCCAGTCATACATAAATCAAGGGGCTCTAAACCGCAATAATAATTTAATAATTGTCTTCCACTCGAATTAGGTAATAAAATAATTTTAATGTATTGTTTAAGAAATTAGTTGGAAAAGGATCTCGTTCTCACAATTTGCATTATTTGTTTCAGAAAATACTTGCTTAAGTAAGACACGCTTTTAAGCTTACGCCTACAATATTATTATTAATACTAATTAGTATTATTATGTAGGATGAACGATGCATGATAAGTCCCGGATCTTTCCCCCATATAAACAAGACCATTATAATAATATTATTATGAAAGTAATTGTTCCAAGGAAATTACATGTGGTTCTTTTATATAATGGAAGCCGAAAAGTCTGTGAAAGGGAATAATTAAGAATTAAGGTTTTTGGGCGTGTATTTTGGCTTAGACAAAACATTTAAGGATAATAAGTATAAGATGAAAAAGTGGAATTGGACAAGAATTTCGTTATTCTGTCGGTTTTTCTAGGGGTTTTGGATTGTTCCCAGTATGTGTGTGTGTGTGTGTGGAAACTACACAGAACAGGATGAATGAATGAATGAAATGCGAAAAGGGAAAGAAAAAACTAAGAGACCAATGAATCTTCTTCCGTAGCCAATTATTCCCTTGATTCCCATCACGAAAAATCTTCGTTGGCTTAAATGAGTCGATTGAGAATTCCCCACTCTTTTCATTCTCTCTCTCTTTCTTTCTCCTCTACACACTTTTACCACTATTTTTCTTCCTATATGCAATACGATAGACTGAGTGAACACCAAATACTTTCTTCCGCTTCCAAACCTGCATGGGCCACACAGTCACAGAGAAAAAAGAAAATACGAGGAAGAGTATGTGAATGTGTATGTTATATGTATAATCCAAATACGACAGATACGAATGAACTCTACACACATTCGTAGTTGTACCTATATAGATCTCTGCTCACATTCGTTCTCCACAACCATGTAATTATCTGTAACTACCCCTCCAAATTTATTTCCTCAATCTTATTCTTACTCACATCCCACTCAACAGTGCTATCCATTGTTTTTTTAATCTCATTGTCTTTACAAATACGGCTACAAATTCAACCAAAATACTATAGCCAAAATGTAGTCAACTTTCACTTGAGATTCTTTGATCAGACTTGAATTTCGTACAATAAACTTTTGAATATAATATATAAATATTTTGATCTGCATTTGTTCATGACAATTCTTAATGTTTACTCTGCCGTTCTTGTCAAGTTCCCTGCCTACTGCTCCAGTCTATCTGGATTCTGGATGAGACTTTTTCTAGTTTCTAATTTCTTTCTAACTAGGTAGTAGGTATGCGTACTTAGACCTACATTTTCATTGGTCGGGGTAATGTTAGACTTCTCTTAAGATTTGATTCTAAATAAGGTTTCCAGCTTTTTAATATTTCCGAACAAAACCCGAGTTTAAGCAATTCCTTTCGCAGGCTCCGAGACAATATAGAAGAAAAAAAGTGTATTGTTTTGAGCAATTAGTCATGAAGGGTTCTTACTTGGACTGATCGACGATGGTAGGTTGCATCCAGGGTCTGGGTGCGAGTTGAGATCCGAGTGGTTCTTCTTTCAGACTTGGCCCTCGTGGTTGATGACCACCCAAATCCTGATGTAATCCAAACATCATCATGGTCACTTTAGTTTTTTATTGGGTCACAACCGTTGGTTGTGACTCGGTCAGTTCTCACTTGTAAATGCAAACCCAAAAACTAGTACTCGCGAGTCCCTATTTAAATTGTTCAGATTTTCGGATTTGATTCAATTCAAAACAAACTTTCTTCTTGTCTTGTCGCAGTAAAAGTAAAGTTACTCAGAATGCAATATAAATATTGAATTATTTATACTGAAAAATCATAAATCATAAATGACTCGGGAAAGTTTCACACTGTCCCATTTTATATTTTAATGTTCATTTCCCAAAATGTCTTCATATTTCTTTAAAATATATCGCTCACAAATTTTTCGTCCCACACAAATTGACTATCAATAAATTGAAATCAACTCTGAAAATATACTTGTCGTGAAGTTTTGCGTATCGAATTTTCGGTACAAAACAGAATGGGAATACAAATACAAACTGCCCATGCGAGACTAGGACGGCTTGCAACACATGGAGCAAAAAACAGTGAAAATTCCCACGTGCTTCCGTTTCCTTTGAGTTTCTTTTCGTACGTACGGACTTCTCCCGGGTAAAAGCTGAGTCTTTTCCCTATATGTTTGTGTGTTGATATCGAGAATTCGGTAGTTGGTATATTCCTTCAGTTGTCAACAATTGTTTTTATTTGAATTGATCTCTCATAACCATTTGAAACACATTAAAAATTGAACAAGTGAATTGACAATTTATTCTTCACCAAATCCGAATCTTCATGAATACTTTTAACTTTTAATAGAATTCCGTGAGAATTTGTGAATACATTCAGAATGTTGACGTTTCCGGAAAGGTTTATTTATTATTTTGATGATAAGTCCCAAATCTGAATTCTTGATGATGTGTGTGGAAAGTGAAAAAAGATTTCACCAGGGAACTCTCATAACACTATAGCGTTTGTAAATGGGGAATTTGAATTGTTGATGATGAAAAGTCAAAGTCGGGCCGGGTTTTTGGTTTTTGGGACCGGTAGTAGGAGTCTTCTCTCTTTTTTTTTGTATTACAATACAAAATGATTACATGTGTGTGTTGTTGGGTTGTTGTGTGTTTGCTTCCGTTACGTTTCGTTATGATAATTCACCACAGTTTCCAAGATTTTTCCAAATGGACCAATGTAACTACCCAGGGACACACTCTATATAAATTTTCTATTGTATTTTGTGTATATTATTCCGTATATGATTACGGCAAACTCTCCAGTTTTTTTTCTCACTCTTCACAAACTCAACACACACACTCAAAACTTTTCTCTCCTTCCGTTTCCTTTGGCCCCATTAATGATGTGATGTGTGAAAATCCAGGGACGGATCTCACTCAAAAAAAATAATAATAATACAAATAAAAAAAATACATAATAAAAAAAAATAGAGAAGTGAATCAAGGAGATAGAGAGAGAGAGTGATGGAATGAAATAAAAAAAATATATAGAGAAAGAAATGAAAATGAAATGGAGATAATATGGAAGGAAAATAGGCAGAGATGGGAAGAGAGTAAGAGAGAGAGAGATAGGAAAAACGTGGAAAAAAATCCCGGTTTGTGTAGTAAGAGTTGGAGCAATGTGTAGGAAAATGTGTTTCAAGTGGTGAAATTTTCATAGGAGAGTCCCTGTAGGCTTTTATTCTCTCTGGTGACTGGGAAAAACACTGAGAAAATCTCGCTTGGGGTTTCTCGGTTTAGCCAAACCGCCTCTTCACCCCGCCTCTCCCAACTACTCTCCAAAAACTCCCCCGAACTATTCCCTCTCGGATCCTCAACACACACACACACAGTACAAGCAACTCACACTGAATCCTTCCCGCATTCCTTGTCCCCTACTTCGGATATATAGTAGAGTGGGCACAGTGAGCTAGAGAGAACGAATATACCCAGTGTCCTCTATATCACATCTCACATCTCTGTATATGTTTCGCACATGGTGAGGAAGAGAGAGAGAGAGGATTGTGAAACAACTTTGAGGAAACTGAGTGAGCAACTGAGTTGCTGAGACTCGCCGAGCAAGTCCATTGTAGGTATACTCTCTCTCTCTCTTGCTTTGGAAAATACAGTGGAAACTATATATTTTGTATATTGTAACTGGCTGGAAAGGGAATACACTGGACAAAAGTCCAGTCCATAAGGAAATACAAATACAAGTATATAATAGACATACGGCTTTTATTAGTCGTAGGTAGTTTGGAATTTTTCACTATCTGTAGTTACCATTTATGTATTTTCATTTCATACTTTATTGTGCAGTTATGTATGGGAAGTTGAATGTAGAGGGACTTGCTCGAGTGTTGACTCATTTTAAGGTAGAAAAGAGAGAGAGAGAGAGAGTTTTGCTCCTGTTCATATAAAGTATTATGTATAGAGTTTTAAAAAAAGAGCTCAGAGGTGAAACTTTTGGACAAAAGACATTTAAATTAAAATTCAGGCTGAGCTGAGCTGAAACGGAAGTTGGAACTGAAAAACAGACTCTAGAACTTTAAAGGATCAATAAATATATAGAATAGAAATGTTAAGATTTTTTCATGGTAACCAAGGCATATACAGATATACATATAATCTGCACATGGATTTTGTATGCTCGCGTATGTATTTATGTAAGAGTCAGAGACGTGTATGAGAGCTTTTAAAATTTCAATGGGTAATAGAATGAGTAAGACAGGAGGGGATAGGGGATTTAGAAAAATTCAAAATTCATCATTTCAATGGAGGAGCCATTTAAATTTTCAGCGTGTAGTCAGTCTCAACTCTACTTTTGGCATTTGATTTTTTTTTGTAACAGTAAAGAAATGCATGTACTTACACACGAGCGAAACTCTCTCTCTCTTTTTGGTACGTTGATTGTTTAGGAGCTTTTAGTCTGCAGCGGTTCCGAGAGAGAGACAAGTGTTGAGGTTCTCCTTAAATGTTACAATCAACTTCTCTATACAATCGCAATAGATTTATTTAACTTTGTAGATGCATTTAGAAATAGGAGATTTAGGCAAGATTTTAAAGTTAACCATTTGACGTTTATTTAGTTGGAAGATTTTAGCATTTTAGCATGATATAGTAGCTAGTTATTTAAATCTTAAAAGTAGCGAGATTGATTTTTTTTTACAGGACTTAAATGCGTTTTTTATTAGAAAAATTCATTTGACAAACAATTTCCCGTTTCTTTCTGGTGGCCCAGCCTGTTCTCCCTTTGCCTTTACTCTTCGTCCCTCGATATGCGTAGAACTAATAGGGGTTCAGCACTCAAAAGTTTCAGCTGTATAAGACGTACGATCTGATTAGAGGAGAGAGAAAAGGTACTTGCTCTATATTTCCAAGTAGGAGTGACATTGCCATGGTATGGACAACCCATTTTCTCAATTTCAATATCTCAATAGCTAAAGAGCCTGACTCAAATGTACATATTTACCTATTGTATTATTTAAAAACTCGACATTTTTTTATTCTAATGTAAATAAATAGGCATGCACACAGAAATAAAAACTCTAGTTTATTTACTTTTTCCTGAATATTTTCCGTATAGTTTTTACATAAGGAAAGTCAAATTTCATGGAAAATGAAAGCCTTTAGTCGAACACATTTTTCTAATCGGAAGTTCATTTTTACTTGTTTGTCGTTTGTACATTTGATGAGGATTTTTAATAATTTTTTTAGCTGTATAGGGTACGGAAAATTATTGAAGCTGCGACTGTAGATTTGTATGTATGGGTACAACATTAGAGGGAAACACCTGGGTCTATGGTTTATGTAGGTAGTCGGTGTGCTCAGCATGGTGTACTTTTACCCGGGTTTTGAGTCGGCTACCGGGTAATGTGAGAATCCTTAGCCTGTGCACAGTTTGTATTCTCATTTTTATACGCACAGGGTTTAAGCAAAGTTAGATATATTTTGTACATTGGTAACTAATGTTTCGTTTTCACATGGAATTCAAACAAATACCAAACTTATATAAGTTTGTTCTACACAACTCCAAAGTTACAAAGAACAGAAATACTTACAGCATATAAATCATTTGTTATAGTGAATATTTCCAAAGTAAATGGAAAGAGAAGGAAGGTGAAATACTTTTGGACTTTTTTGTGATCTGCGAAAAATTGACTACGCATTTGGTGAAATTTCTAATCGAATCTCAATTGTCAATGTAAAGTGATAAAAAGTGACTTGAAAATTGTAATCAAATCTGTGTTTTGAGAAACTTGGCAAGTTGACTCACATCGATTTATTGCTTGCCGTTTTATCTGCATGTATGTGGGGAGTTTGTGTAATTTTAGATTCCCTCATTTCAATTCATCGTTCAAAGACGACTTTCAAAGTGAAACTTTGAATGGCTCCAAGTCTCCCAGCCTGATTGAATCTTTCTAGTTCACTAATATCAGTTTGGATATTGAAATGTCCACATTTTGTACCGTATTTTTGTAGAATAGTCTTTCTGGTGGTCAAATAGTGGGAAAACTCCATTGGAATTTGTGTAATTTTGACTTACCTAACTGCACACACACATGTGTTTTTCCTTGTCTATGTCTATACTTATACTTACAGAACATACGGGATGTAAAAGCGTGTATGTATCAGTATTATGATTTGTGTCTACTTTTACGTTCCTTGTATGATGTACCTACAATAGAATAATAATAATAATAAACCCTGACGTTATTGTTGGGTTGGACACCAACTGATTCCTTTGCATTCGAGCCTTTTCTCTACATTTACTTCACTTGTTGACTTTTGACACATTCATTTGGATTTCCTTTTAGAATTTTGTATACTTTTTTCTCTTAATGTCTATGTTTGGTTCGGATTTTCATATCTAATTAACTTTCAAGGGTCCACCCTCCTTTTTTCTCTTCCTTTCAAATTCTCTTTACTATAGGTATCGTTTTCACTCCAAGTTTAAGTGTATGGAGTGATCTACACACTATTCCTTCATCCTTCCCCTTTGATTGATTGACTGACTTTTATGGTCTCAATTTCAAATTATCTGTATGCATTATTTCTATTATTCTATCAGTATTTCCTTTAAGCCAATTTCCAAAGATTTTCTTTCTAGATAACAAATATTTGAATGTATATATATATATACCTATTATAATGTTTATATACTTGTGTGTATTCGCATGTCATTCATATTTCAAGGATAAATTCCTCACGTTATGATTTCTCATGAAATTCAAAATTCCAAGGGAAAAGGTGACATAATTATGCGTATTACCTGACTTGCTTTCAGTTTTCAAGTTATTTATAAAAAAAAATCCTGCATATTTCTGAGTGGGTCAGATGTCACAATTCGTTTTTCATCAAAACGATTCAGAATTGTAACGTACATAAATACTGTAACATAATGTTTATCGTGATTTTTATCTTGGATTTTCAAGTCGAAAGTCACCGTTTTTTCAAATCGTTCCAAATACTCAAACTTTTATCCTGAATTTTGCATTTTTTAAATACAACCGAAGACAATAGATGGATTTACAGTAATTAAAATAAAAAAAATAGCATAAAAATATGAAGGAACTGCATAAGCCATTACGTGTTATGTAGGTCGGGATAAATTGGTAAGTAGGTGTTGGTTTTATTGTATTTTTCCATTGTGAGTTGACATTGACAATTGACATGTATGAGGACTGCAAGTGTGTGTGTGTGTGTGTGAAACGGAAATTCATATATAGATTCAGAGAATGAGTTGACTCAATCAAGTTGTAGAAATGACGGAGGGTTGTGATCTTTGAGTCTGGAATCTAAATCCGAATTCGGATTCGAATTGCAACATGAAGGAAGTACATAATATGTGAGAAGGAAGGAAATATGGGGGGATGGAAAGAGATCGGCTTCCCCTTTTTTCCCTCTGGGACAGCCACTGCCATCCAACTGAGATGAACGAGAATTCCTCGTGGAATTCCCCATTCTCAAAAAATATTCTATACTCGGGCAAGACGCACACTCGCCACTCTTCAATTTTCCCAGGAAATTCATACCCGGCATCTCCCTCTTCACATTTTACTACACATCTAAGGGGCCCATATTTCTCCATAGTCCTTCAGTTATTCATAATCATAAAACTAATCACTTTCATTTCCAATCGTCGACCATTTCCAACTAAATCTCTCACACTAAATAGACACTACAAACAACATTCTACTCCACAACCTGAAAAAAACAAGCTGCAAAAAGCATTAAACTCCCATGCATGTACGCTCAATTGATTTTTCTTCATGTAAAAAACTGAGTAAATGATTTAAATGGAATGATGATGAACGATGAAATGCTGAGATGACACGTCGGGGTCCTTGGGTATCGATAATTGATAATGATGAATATCAAATTAATTCAATCCTCTACATATATGTAGATTTTGGATGCATTCGAAAACATATGTGTAATGCTCATCGTTTGAATAAAATTCCCTCTCAAGTAAGTTCCCTCTCACAACGTTTTGGCCTTTAAAATGTCTGTGTAGAGATTTGACTGGTCGGGTACCTACTAACGATCAGTATTTTGGTTTGGTTATTCGTTATTCCAATCTTGGTACTTTCGTATTTTACGAAATAGATTTAGTTACGCTGCTGCTGAGGCTGTTGGTGTTGATTTGAGGAAGAAGAATTGGAGAGGATGGGACCGATTAGTAAACCATTCATCATTGTTTGGGAAGGAAATGGGATGGGAAAAATCCGGGTTCAATAAACACGGATTTCCACTTTTCCATCATTTCCCATTTGCAATCATCTCATCGAGTCAGCACATTGAGAGATAGCGAGTCCACACACATTTTCTCACTTATATAGACTCTACATCTATACATTCTCCATGTACTTTGTATTTTCTCTTTCCTCTTCCTCTTAACGATCCGAATGGATGATCAGTTCAGTCGCATATTCGAATTCGGGTTTTACATATATATATGGATTTTTTTCTATTTTCAAACTTTTCCTGTTCCAATTTGAACTATTTTACCGTTAAACGAGAAATAAAATATAGAAAATACGCATAAAATTGAGCATGAAGCTAACCATAAGTACATATAAAGACAATGGCGAGTTGATAATTTAAAAAAAAAAGAATAGGAAATTATAAATTCAAAATGAATTCCCTTCCTGTTTTCGTTCGGGTTCACACATGTGACAAAACTGCAACCATTTGTGTTTGTATTATTATATTGGCTGCTGACTGTGATAAACAAAAAGTCGGGTTTGGTACTTTGTGTGTTTTGTATGGCGCGTGCATATGGAATTTATTGTAGAATGTATCTGTAGAGTCCATAGTGTGGGCCATATGGGGGGGATTTATGAGAGTTGAGAGCATTTATGAGGAGTGCTTTGTCTTGTATTCCAGTCAACATTCATAGAGATTAAAGCCCGGATAGAAAAAATAAAAATAAATTCTGATTTCTTTTCCATTCTCAAATTCAGCCGAATGGAAAACCCGTGTCATACTGTTATTATTTTACCCATTACTATTACCCAAATTCTCCCACAACACACACCCACATACGTATTCTTTCTCGTCCCGTAAACAACAATGTATAAAAGTGTAAGTATGTTGAGTAACGACAACTCGGAGAAAAATTTAACGCACACAAATTCCCATTTTACATTTCAGTAGACTTTCAAAAAAGTCTGCATCCACATAAACAAGAATTACAACAAATCTCTTACAAAATGTACGAAAAATGCAGTAAATGACTGGAAACGGAATAAAATTAAATACAAAGTACACTAAAATAATTAAATAGACTTTGACCTAAATTTCACAACCCTAAAAGGCTAATAAAATCTTTAGACTTTACAATTCAGATTCAGATTCCACGTAGGTATTTAAATTGACGAAAAAAAAATCTTCACAAAAACATGTAGTGAGAAAAAGAGTGTGTGACAAAAGTCTGTTTGTCTATACAGATTTGAACTTAAAGTAAATGTGGATGTTGATTATCAGTGGGTGAGATCAGGTAATCAGGGAAATCCGAGAGTTTCGTCCTTTTCTATGTCACAGCAAAGTGTTGACGGATTATTCCGATTAGACTCCAAAGCACACGACCACTCCATTCAAAGTAACAATAATACTATATAAATAAAACCCGTTCGGCAAAAACACAGGCAATTTTGAGTGACATTTGAGTCCCTCCGAAAATCCTTCCCTCTCCTGTTCAAATACATATCAAAACAAACAAAACAGTTATTTTTTAGTCATTTGGTCCGAACACATTGTGATATAAAATTCATGACAATCTTTCATCACAATCAGAGAAAGAGAAAGAGACACAAAAATATTATATACTTAACGGCGTACAGTATTTGACCAACTTATTCAGGATTTTCTAGTGTATTCAAAGAATCCTCACGTCACTTATCGCTTATCGTTTAGATTTAAGCTAAATTTATTAGCGACAAGTATTCAGTCGTATGCATTTGTATATGTACACAAATACACACGGCCAAGGCTTTTAAGTCCCCATGTAAGCTGGGAAATGACTCATATTTAACGCGCATTTTCAAGTCATCGAGTGACCTGACATTCGCATGAGAAACAAACTTATATATACCTACTACATTTAACACTACATTTACGATTAGTTGTATGAACCTTTGCATGTGTAAACAGGGTATTTTTTTTATCCAGTCGTCCGTCTCTGCATTACGTCTATATTTGTTTTTCCTCTTTTTAACTGGGAGTCCTGAGTTTGTGTACCAAACGGAGACGGCACAAGAAAAACAACTCAATTTTTCCGACGGGGTTTCATCAAAAAACGAGACTGTAAATGGTAAGGTAAAAAATATGAGCGTGTGCTTGTATTGTTTCAACAACAAGACAGATACATTGTATTGGAATGATTTATTATTGCTGGCTATTTTTGGGGGTGGGAAATTTTCTATAACTATTGAGATTCCCAAAATTTGGATAGAGCTAAGAGAAACTCATGGGCCAAATTAGTAGGTTGAGCCGTTTAAATAGTTTAGATTTAAAGGATCGTCAGGAAGAAACAAGGAAGTTTGAAATGGAAAGAATGAGAAAAAATATGGTGAGCATGATGTGGTGACTGAGAGATGATGGGAAATGAACGGGAGACTTTGAACCTTACACACACGCACACACACACACATTGGAACCATAATGATAAATACAATAAATTAATATTACGCCTGAATGGACAGGTCACGTGGCGAGAGCGGCCGTCTCTCCCCTGGAAGCGTGTCATCAAATTTATCTTGTTTTACAAAATATACAAAGTGCATCAAGTGAATCGTATCGTAACTCCTAATCGGAAATCCAACAACGGAACGGGGCGACTCTCAACTATAAAAAATAACAAAACAAACAAAATAAAACAAAACGGATATGTAGAGGAGGAATAGCAAAATATGGAATGGAATGAGAGCAGCACCCTTTCCTCTTTTCTTCCTTCAATCTTTCCAACTCCAATTCGAATTATTTGAAACAGAATTTACTCTTCAAATCATAATGGAATGATCTGATCATGTACATACAGTCATAATAATATCATGTGTATGGTCCTATATTTCCCTTTTTTTAGCTTCAAATTGACAAACAAACACCAGTTTTCAAACATACGATCAAAATTTTCACCCTTCCGTCCCTTTTCCCTTCTCTTACATATACGTTTTCATGCGGTCGATTTGTGTACACTCAGAATACTCTAAATTTTACTTGAATTTCTTTTCAAGTATATATAGGTTGGTACAAACAAAAACTTCGAATCTTCGTATTTCCGCTACTAACAATAAATACTTCCAAAATCACACAACTGTGTAATGTTTACACTTTTCCTGGCATACAAACACTCAGCAATTCACTTTACTTTCTTCATTTAGTTTCGGATTCAGTAGACTTTACAATTTAGATAAAAACAGAAACATCAAAACAAATTAAATATTCACGTACATCCTGCAAATAATTGTCTCGAGGGCACTCAATGAAGAAAAGTTGATTTGCAAAGTTGGTAAAGGTTGAGGTAATGTTTTACGAATTTTACTGATTTCATTTTATTTTTGCTTCCTCTTAAAAAATTCTGAATTTTTTGCATGAATTTGCTTACAAAAAAGCCTTGAAAACGTATCGAAGACAAAAAAAAACTGTGCGCAAACTGTTGCATATAAAAAGGTATTTAGGTATTTTGTAAAAACGCTTTTCGTCATTGCCTGGAAACGCTTGCCTATACTAAAACTCATGGCGTGAGAGAGAATTTGAATTTGAATTGGAGTAAGTTGAGCGACTGGCTGAAAAAAAGAAAGGGAGTGAGCCCTTTGATTTTCACATGTACCTACTGTTTTTTCGCATGTTTTTATGTATGCAGACGGTGGGCAATACATGTCTTTCCGACGCCAACGCCAATGTCAAAGGTTCGTGCATACATGCGCTGGGAAGATAATAGATAAAATATTAGCTATAAGTTGGATGTATACTGTGTATGTATATCAAGTAAAAATGAAATGCATGTGTATTTGTAGACATGGGCTAATTAGTTGGCGTGAAGCTTAAATTGAAGGGGATCTGAGGACACGTGCCTTTTGGTTTACCCTCTTCCTTCCCTCTCTCTCTCTCTCACCCTGTGATACAAAACGAAAACGACCCACTTCCATCATCATAGTCACTATTTATGTCTTTTTAATTATTTCCACTTTTCTCTCTCTCTCTCTCTCTCATCCAGTTTTTTTTGTAGTGTACCAGAATTCTTATCCTCTGTTTCACCCTGATAAAATTGGCTCCTTTGTGTTTAAATATACAGATAGTTCTGATTCAGAGATCAGAGAACAAAATCGAGTGGAAATCCAGTGAAATAAATTCACATTTAAAATACATAGTTGACCTACTCTGTTATAGATTTCAAATTAAAAAACATACAACAAATTAAACTTAAGTGTACCAAAATTTCGAAATATCTTCGATTCGGTACAGCTTTCCTTTCTTCAAGTGAAGTCGTTTTCCTTACTGAAAACCTAAATTAAATTGTGATCCGAATTTCATTTTCAAATGGATTCCTAAAATACATATTACAGCGTTCTGGCGCCAGAATGTTTTTTTTTTTTTGTGAATATTGGAAAAATTAACTCAAGTTGATTTTGACATGAACACACATATTTAATGTATTTGAGTGGACAAAAAAAATGGGAGTAAAGGGAGAAAAATCCCACTCTCAATTCTTGTGTCATCCATATTTGATGATGGTAATGTATTTTGATTATTCTTTTTGTAGTTTTTGGTACTGGCCGAAGAATGATTACGTAATCTCAAAGTGAGGCTGAGTTCTGTATCTCTATATATATTCGTATGTGTATTGTGTATGTAGAATATTAAAGTAGTAAGAGAGAGAGAGAAATGAACAAATGGTCTATTGATATTGAATAGAAATAGAGGAATATATAGAAAGGGAGAATCCTGCACCCAACCGACCAACAGAACAGAGTAGAACAGCAGAAGAAAAGACCAGAAGGGCCTTCCACCATATCACAAAGCACAAGCACAAGCACACACTATACAATGTACAAAATACAAAAGGGTAACAATCCAACAACTTGTAAATTATTAATTCTCGCCATACGGCACCAACTTCCCTCGCTATAACTACATAAATTTACGTCATACGTGTGCATGAATCAACTGCAAACTCTGTACTCTATTTGCAAACAGAAAGGAAACTGATACAAGATATCAAACCAACATACTTAACATATGTACGTAGCATCCTACAAACTCTACACATTTGTACAATAAAAATGGAGTAGAGTTTGTGTAATTCCCTAATTTATTCAGTTGTTCAGCTCTCCGGCAACGGCAACAAAATGATCAAGTGACATCCAAAAAGAAATGTGTACCATCTCTGTATAGACAGCCGTGAATTGTATTATGTAAGTGGTCTCAAATGATAACGTGTAACATCAGACTGCTACAATTTCAAATTATACATATTCGAACAGGATGAAAATTGGACATTTGATATAGAAATGAGAAATAGAAAGACATGCGAAAAGGACATTTGCATAGTTTATTCCCTTTATGTTCTTACGAATTCAGCTTTTATCAATTTAATCGGTTAATTTTCTCTTTGACTGAGCAATGAAATTTTATCAAATCATTTAGTAAATACCAAACAAGTCAAGCCTTGATATTATTGTGGCGTTTGTACCAGCATAATTTTCATATGGAGTTCAACCTGGACATAATAAAAAAAAATACACGAGCGCATTTTAAAAAAAATTGACGAGAATAAAAAAGTGATTAAAGGAAATCTGCATTTTGTTTTGATAAATCTAATCGTTAGAACTGGATTTCGGTTCAAATTTTGTGATCATTCGTTTAAAAGAGTAATGTGTGCATATATATACACGATATAGCCCTGGGCAGAGATTTCTTCAGTTACACACTACACAGGCACGCATGAAAGATATGGGAATGAAGGAATGAAAAAGGAAGGAAAGAGTTGGTAAAGAATGAATTATGTATGATGGTCACATGGAAATATGTTATGTATAAAGTGTAAATGTTTGGAATTTGGAATTGAGAATGTGGAGAGGAAATAGAAAAGTAGGTTTTTGGCTAGGAGCAACAACGAGTTGAGCTCAAAGCTTATTGTTATCCCCAGGATTAAGCCATGGGTCGTTAGTGAGATTTTCATGGTTGAATTGTCAAACCCTCTCTCCAAACCATTCAACCAAGCCAGCCATCCTCCTTCACATTACATTCAATTCTCCATTCTCACCCACCACCGTCAACCACCATCAGTATAGCAATAGCCGTATGTAGCAGGATCATTTACAAAAACTACCCTGGGTCATCTCAACTCTCTCTCTCTGTCTCTGCCTCTCTCTCATCCCTTCATCCATTATCCATTACACTAAATAAATATTATAATTCCTCATTTTCCTCATCATGTCATCCGCGATTACTCAAATCCTCCTAATTCCACTTTTCAGTCAGTTTCGTCCGACCAGCGATTAAACAATCCTTCAGCATATGAACCCCAACTTGGCGACGGAATTTTCACAACAGTATCAAAACTTTCTACATGCAGCATTTTTCTAGTGCCAGTTCGGGGATCTTTTATATTAATACGAAACTTTAGTCTCATTTTATTCATTCTTTTGCATTCAATAATATTATAAAACTGCACAAATTTTGGACTAGGAAAGTTTTCATTGTACCTTCAATGTTTTTTTACCCTCTGTCACCCAGAAATTCCTTTCCTTATTTTCCCCCGGTTCTCTTCTTGTTCTTGTTCTTCATGGTCCGAACAAAACGTCTATCGCAAGTCCGAGAAGAAATGAAAATGGAGCAGGAGAAAAGTTGATTTCGGGTGTGTTTGCGCAGCTTGTAGTTTGTAGTTTATGTTCCAGTTTGAGTTCTGGTTTTTGCGTTGTAGGTCTTCTAGATTGTGTGTGTGTGTGTTGGTTGTGTAGATTTTGTAGAGGCTAGAAACTAGAAGAAGCTCAACTACAAACTAGAAAAGCTGGTAGCCAGCTGGTAGAGAGAGACTTTTGGGATGTCTCCAGAGACTATGACTATGACTACGGCTAGTCTTTTGCTTATCGTTAGTCTTACTATGGTTGCCATGGTCTGTAGTCTGTAGTCCGTATTCCGTATTGTATAGTCATTTCACTAGTACTTTCCTCTGTAGTCTCCTCTCTCAAATTACATTAGAATTTTATATACTACATACAACTTTCCTCCTAGCCTTGTTATTTTCGATCCGTTTTTGTCTGCAATGCTACGCGCTCCTTGCTCTATACTTTCTCCATACTATTTACCCATATATTCTCTCCTCAGTTTCTATCCTTCTCCAACTGTAGGTCCGCTGCTTCTTTTCTTCCCAACATTAAACAGTACAGAAGACACACATACACACACACCCACACGGAAAAGCTTTGTCATTCTTCTCGGCAATTTTACTTACTTTCACCAGAGAGAAAGTTACTGGGGACTGAAAACTGGAATTAAAATTGGAACTTGAGACTCCTTTATTTTCCTCTTCCAACTAATGGAACGTTGCATCGGAATTCTCAATTATTCAGGCTCTGAAGAAGTTATAGTCTGATACTGGAGAGTACTATTGAAAATATATCTATATATATATATATACATATATAGTTTCTTACAAATAGGAAACAAAGGAAAGATTTCTATAGGAAATAAATGGAAATGGGACGATACGAGAAGAAATATAGGAGGAATTACAATTTTAGAAATCTTTCTACGCATTCGTAGCTGTATTGGTATTTGGTATTGGTCCACGGTTCAAAACATTCGGATCTCCGATAGCATTTTCTCACGTCTCATTTTCTCATTATTTCTTGCATTTGTATTCGTATTCTACCTTTTACCTAGATGTGATGAAATCTAAGGAATAATCCCATTTAGTATTCGTACTGCAATAATTAGCCTTAATTATTCGGGTTACATCAATTTCTGAGCACAACATTTCTATGCGAATTGTCCAAACAAAGCCTTATTGTCGATTAAAATGGGGTCTAAAGACTAAAATGTAGAATGACGTCAACAGAATGAAGGGAAGGAGGGCGAAAGAGTTGACACGGACACTGAGATGAGTAGAATTGAAGGGAGGAATAAAGGAATGATAGTTATATAGACAGCGTCTGTCTAACTGTGTGTTTGCCCTTTTCCCTATGTATCATCAACACTTTGTATCGGCATGTTTTTGATTTGATAGTTTTTGGGTTGCGAGTATATATGTGTAAGTGTAATGTGAAGTTGTGGATGAGGGAATGAGAGGGTAGTTTTGGTAGTTCAAGGGTTGAATGGATACTCGATGGGAAGAAGAAAGAAACTGGATGTGGAATTGAGCGAGAGAGAAAGAGAGAAAAAGAGAGAGGAAGAATTGGACGTGACTATAAATAAAATTGGGAAAATTCGCAATATCTTTGTAATCCTCTAGAGATTTTCACTCCATTCTGTCTCTGTGACACTCACAATAATTCTTACTTCCGATCCTAATCCAAATCCTACACACACACACACACGCCATAGGAACTGCATGCCATAGTTAACTAGATATCCTTCATTCCCTTGTACAAAAACTACAACTAAAAACTCCAACTAAACTTAAACAACTATCTCGTAACCAGTCAGGACGAGAAAAGTATCTCTTTTTATTCCGAGTACTCTTTCCCCTAGTATAATAACATACTTTCTGTATATAGGTATAGTAGGTAGTAGTAGGTACGTGCGAGTGAAACAATCAAAAAGTAACAATTCCATCTAGTACATACACTTTATTTTGTACCCTCTTCTCTTCTCTACCCAGACAAAGTCAGTCAGTCAGTTCTTGACTAGATCATTATTCATTAGTTGCTCCTTTTTTCCGAATGTACTCTCTCCAATGAACAAAACACTCTTGAACTTTTTCCAATTATTTATTCACACTACATAAAACATCCATGTCACTTTCAAAATGCATTTCATTTTCGACTCTCAACTTTCACCCTGCCGTAATTAGCCAAGCATACTTTACTGTATATAATATGTAGTATATATATATACTTGTTCATTTGTTCAGATTTCAGATTCAGTTGGGTTTTCCTCTGATGTACAAAGAGAAAATCCCCATGGGTCAGATTTGATAGATTTGCATTTCAAAAATTAGCTACAACTGTACACAGTGCACCGTAATTGAATCAACGATGGTAAATATGTATCTCCTATTATAAATGATGGTTTCCTTGCTCTTATTAGTATTATTATTTTTTGGATGATTGGAAATCCGAGGAATGAGAGCGAGCTGTGTACGATATCTATTTGATTGGAGAAACAAGTGGGTGTTTCTATATTATTATGTTTCTGTATTTTCAAGCTTACGATTAGACTTGATGGCTGATACTGATATAGTCGATGGTTTATAGTTGATGGTTGAGAGTTGGGAGCATTCGGCGTGCAGAGAGAGAGAGAGAGACGGTGAGAATAGAGGAGAAAATGGTAAAGTAATTTTTGTGTGTTTGACAGAAGCCATTATTCTTGGGTAGGAGAAAGCTGGGAGATTTATAGTAGAGCTTGTTTGCTCATTGCTCACCCATCATTCCTATACACACTCGTTCACAAGAGAACCCATCCATTATTTTTCCACCAAATGAAAATTAACCCTCACACATTTCTCATCCCCCCCCAAAAAAATACAGACAAAGAGCACAATCTTCCGACCTACTCAAAAGTCTATTTCCCATAAGCTGGGTAAAACTCCATATTTTCAATTTTCATAGTTATATTGAAATCTCAGTGCGTCTACCAAGAACATTTTTACGTCCTACCAAACCTAATATTTAATATAATATACTTAATATCTAATATGAAATATTTGAAATCTCCAATACACATCCTACTATTGCAAAGTGTACCAGCAAAGACTTAAAATGCTCCAAGTGGCGTCCAACCTTGAAATTCAAGTTTTGAAATTTAGTTGCTCAAGAATGAAATCACTCTCTATTCGTACATTTGTAGAGAGCGATGCGAATTTTAAGCGCAAAAAGAAATGCTTTATGTTGAATCATAACACGGAAAATCTTCTAATTAAATAAGTTACTTCAGACAAGTTCCCGTACACACGGGAAGAAATTCCATTGGAAAATGGAGTAAAAGATTGACATTGTGGATTGCCATATTGGAGTTGATTTAAATTTGAAAATTCTCGTAGAGTTTTGAAGCATGTACAAAATGAAAATGAACAATGAAAATATGAGTAGAGAGGAGGAGGAGGAGACAGTTGACTTAAGTTATGAAATGGTATAGGTGTAGTTGAGAGTGGAGTGTACAGAAGGAGGAACATTTGTTGGGTATATCTATGCATGTGTAAATGGATGACTAGGTGATAATTTTGTCACGTAGTTTTCACAGCCTATTCCCAAACCATGACTAGGAAATTCCATATTTTTCACGGCAATAAATCAGAGAAACGAGAGAGACAAAAAAATATATTCCCTTCGCTTCATTTCCCTTCATTTTTCATTCATATGTATATATCCGAAAAGTCTACAATCTACAGTCTGAGCCATGCCAATGTTCTTTCAACCCCCCACGGAGTTTTTCACCAAGAAAAAAAACTCATGAACATATGAACATTATTTCAACTTCTTTTCCCCTGCTTTTACTTTTACTTCTACTTCTCCAGTCCCAATGACTTTTCTTCTCTTTCTCATTCCACATTAACTCACCTTTTTTTCCATGTCGATTTCCGAATTTCAAACGAGCACAAAACAATTCTCATACTTTATAATCCAAAAAAGTCTAGAGAGAGAGCATTAGCAAAAAGTTATCGTCAAAAAGTTTTGCATTTCACATTTCCCTTTCACTGGCAAATAATTTAAACGTCCAAATAAAATGATGAACATCCTTTGGAAGGAACATTCAAACAGTAAAACTGACAAAAAGCCCAAAATCCATTACGAGAAAGTCTTTGTTTATGGAGGGTCAAAAACTGTGAATAAAGAGTACAACAATTCAATGGGAAAGTTGAAGAGCAAAAAAAGAAGAACCTTCTCCAAGTTCTAATGCATTTATAAAATTTGCAGGAGACGATTGAAGAAATAAAAGTTTGTTGAGTATGGTGAATATCCGAGTTTGTTTGGGGTTTTTTTTGGACACTGCACTATAAGTAGTTTTTTTTTCGTCTTCCCTATTTTTTTTCTAGGTGAAATAGAATGAGGAAAAAAGAAGGCTGTAGCATTCATGTGGGATTTGCGTTGGATTTGGGATTTTCAATTTATCTTGCTTTGATAGATTTCCCTTGTTTGTTGTTTCTCTCTTTCCCTCTCTCTCTCTTTCCATCCCGACTCGTTTCGTATGGATGACTGAACGGTGGAAATGAATGAAAATGAAAATCCACCCATAGTTTCAGCTACGTTCTTTGCGTTCAAAGTCCAAAGTCCAAACTAAAGTCATGCCAGGCCAGAACATGGAGTGCCCAGTCAAAGTCCACATCCACATCCACGATATATCTGTTGTACAAGGGCAAAGTTTTCATCCATGGCAATTCCAACTTACAACTTGTCTATTTTTCCCAAGGATTTCCTCCATTTTAGAGAGAAAGTGAACGAGTAGACAGATCCAGAGGAAGAATGAAGAATGTCTTTTCTATTCCAAATAAAATGAGAGGAAACGAAAGGAAAAAACCACCGACCTTCATTTTAGTCAGTGGGGTCAGTTTTCCCTGTAGGATTCGAATAATTTTAAACCAAACCATGTGCTCGATGATTTTTTGATACCCAATGTGCTTTCTGAATTGTTTTACCCTCCCAAGGAAAACCCAAGCTCGATCGTTCATTTGATCATTTTGCTCATAATTCCTTTCAATTTTCATCCTTCCAAAATACACACGACAAATTTTTTTTCAATTGACTAATTTGACAAATGTGAACGAAATTTGAATGGAAAAAGAGAGTGACAAGGAAGGGAGAAGAAAAAACGACCCTGATTGGATTGGACCGGGGGTAGAAAACTGGAGAAGAAAAGGGAGTATAGCCAAAAAAAACGAGTTAAATCTATAAGGACAACAGTGACTATGGGCTGGAAAATACGAGTGTGTATTATTTCAGAGTGAAATAAAGGGAAAAAATAAGGAAAGCTTTCCCTCTCGTTCTGGTTCCTTTCTTGCTCTTTGTCTCCGATTCCACTTTGGTCTTCATGAAAGATTGAGTAACTTCTACTATGAGAAAACTTTATTGTTTTTCTTTTGCCTTTTTCTCCTTTTTTTTTTTTACTCCGAGTTCAGAGCTTATAGAGCAAAAGCTAACCAGTCTTCTCTTTGCGTCTTCTTCTTATTTTATTTCTGTACATTTTTCTAGCTAAACCTTGAACAATGAATGATGAAATAAGGCTCCCCTCTCGATTCTCTTTTCATCTGAACATTTTACACATTTGAGCACATTCGTGTGCATACAATTTGACTACATTTCAATGTATACCTAACTTCTTATTCCATATTCAATCTGCCCCAGGACATTGATTCTGACGGTCAAATTGAGTTTTGTGATTACGTGATTAGACATCCGATGTTCAAATGGTCAAATTTTGTTCAGTTGCGTGTTATGAACTGGAAGTTCAGTCATTTGAGAAAAAGGAATTTTGAATTTCTAGCTCGGGATTTGCCTGCTTTTTTTTTACATAATTGGAGTATTTTAGTAAGGAACGTTGACTTTTCTTTACAGGAAATTCTAAGTTGATTCTGGATTTGCTCTCTCTTTCTCTGAATAATTCTGAATTCTATCAAGTATAAGAAAGTACAAAAGTCCGGAAGGCGTCTTTCAATTTCTCTATGTGCAAAAGCTCTTCCGTGCATGAGGAAGAAAGAAAAAGAAAGGAGGAAACGGAGCTGCTCGAAGATCATTTCCCTCAAACTTTTTTTATGGGCCATAGAAAAAGTTAAGTGTCGCATAAAAGCTCGAGTAAAAAGTTGCCACTTAATAATTAACCGGAATTTCTCCTTGTCCTAATTCATACTACACAATAATTCCCCTTCTTTTCTTTCTATAGCCCGGATCTCTCTCCTCTCCTCAATTTCTTATGCGTAATCCTTTCGTCATTTCGTTTTTCATCTGAAGTCTGAACTCTTCGCACACATGCGAGCGAGCACATTCTTATACCAACACGCTAATATATACGAGGAGGGCAAAGGTACAAAGTCCAGAGGATCGTTTCCACCATAAGTCGAGTAGATTGAAAGTATTTCATTTTAATTCCTCATTTTTATTTTTAATGCATAATCCAGCGATTTTATTTTTCAAAAATCCATGCACGAGCTTCTATTTGAATATCAATTTCCTTATAACAATTCCTAAAAAAATGACTAAACTGAAAAAATGACATGAACATTTCTACATGGCGCATTTCGTTCGTAATAATTCTAATAGAGATTTTACATGCTTCAAGTTTTGTACAATAATTTTGAGGGAAAAAGTAAACTGGTGTAAGCTGTAAAGCTGACAAGTGTAAAAGTTTGTGTTTGTTTAGTTTGAGTGTACAGCTGTAGTTTTGTATGTCATTGCAGTATTTCCTTCATTTTTTGAGGATTCCAGAAAGCAACTTTTGTACAAATAGACACGCATGGAGCGAGAGAGAGAGAGCAAGAGAAAGAAAGAGAGCAAGGGAAACTATATATCGGAGCAATTTGTTCAGAAGGGCTAATGTTCGTCATGTCGAGCGAGTTAGTTTTCATCATTTTTCCTGGTGCCAAGTCACTTGGGAGATTCGAGGGGTCGCGTAAAGTGTCAAATTATGTCTAAAAAATGTCTTGCATTTTTGACACGGTCTTCTTTTCTCCAGTTTCTCTCTTCTTTCTCTCATTCTCTCACTCTGCCTCAATTTATCCCGCCCAAAACGAGAAGAATCCTCTTGCAAAACTCGTACAGAGAGTTTCCAACCATGTATGTATATAATATATAACTTGATTACTTCCCAGTCACATAACATACTCCCACTCCCGCTCTCATACAGATACTTCATGCTCAACATTGTACAATCCGAAACCAAAATGTCTATATATAGATGATAGTAGAGAGGCGAGAGGACAAATTGAGGGGGAAATGACAAAAAAATTCCACACAATTTGAATATTATACTTCGACTTTGTTCCCTGTCGTTTCCTGATTAGGAAAATATGACACAATAATTTCATGTAAATATTTTATAGACTGCACAAAGGGGGAAATAATCGGCTAGAAATTGAAAATATCGTAACAACAGATTGCACATGGGATCTCTGCTCTCATGGAAATTTTACGAAATAAATGTGAGGATTTGATTAAGATTTGCATGCCTCCCATAATGACAACAATTGTTTGTAAGGGGAGGGGGG